>SKCR01038747.1:0-79037 GCA_019454045.1 Zanthoxylum bungeanum | reverse complement strand
CTAACCGTCTGGAAGTGGTCATGCCAAAGATTGTTTCCCCACAACAAGTTGCTTTTATTAAGGAACGTAGTATACATGACTCGATAGCCTTTGTTTCTCGAGGGATGAACATGCTGAAGGATCCAACTACCTTTCATTGTCCTGGATCTTTATTTTTCATCGTCAAAAATTGATCCCCACCATTACCACTATTTTCAAAAGTTTGGTAGAATCACCAAAAAATGACCAAAACAACTTTAGGTGGGAACTATTCTTTTGTTAACAATTTGTGCTAGAATTTAACTATAAACAAGGAGCTCATTTGAGAGCTCAAACCATCGCAACAATTAAACTTCATGTAAAGAAAGCTTTGATAGCGTAAAGAGAGTGAGGTTTTTTGAAAAGTTTAAACACTTATAAATTTTATTCTTATAGAAATAGAATTCGATTTTTCCTCATAAACACTCTTTAATGATCAGAGAATCAAAATAAGTGGTATAAGAGAGCTTTGGTTATACATTGTGGGTCCTAACTCATTTTGGAAAATTCAAGTTTCAAGAAAGTTATCAAAAACCAGTTTTGAGCATACCATCAACTTATTCACGTCGATACGAGCACGGTGGTACTTTCCGATGATCAAACGGAGATCGGAAACGTCTTCATGCGCCGCACTCGTCGTCTAGTAGCCAACTCACGCGCCCCCACGGGCACACACGCCGTCACGCGCCAGCTTAAGGTTGAAGACAACCATGTCATTGCCACGTCAGCATCCAATCAGCAGAGACATCATCTCCCACGTTTCGCCACATCATCTCCATGTCAGCTTTATAGTCCAATCAGCAGCCATGTCATCTGCCATGTGTTAGACATGTCATCGGCCATGTCAGTAATTTGGTCCCACTTTGCCAAGTCAGCAGCGACGTGTCAGACACGTTAACATACCTGGTAAATTTCATTGAGTCAATTGAAGTCTCTAAAGTTTATATTTTAGCCCAAAAAAATTTAGAAATTTACAAATCGGCCCATGTGTCGGATTTAGATCAAGCCCCAATTTTGTCCTATTTTTCATTTTAAATTTTAAACTTAAAATGCAAATGGAAGATTCCTATTCTGGTGCGATGATCAAGCTGACAGCAACCAATTACTCCCTCTGGAAGGCTCAGATGATAGATTATTTACACTACAAAGATCTGTTCGATATGATCGAGGTGAAAAAAGTGAGACCAGATTCTGTTAAAGAGAGAGACTGGAATAAACTTAATAATAGAACTCTCGGTCATATTAAGCAGTGGATCGGCCACAATGTCTTCCATCATATAGCACATGATACAGATGCTTATGAAATATGGATGAAGCTAGAAGACATGTATCAAGCCAAGACAGCTCGAAATAAAGCCTTAATAATAATGCATTTGGTGAACTTGAAGGTAAGGAGTGGAACTTCAGTAGCAGAGCACAGCAATGAGTTCTAGAGTTTGGTGAACCAGTTGTATGCAGTAGACTTGCAACTGAGAGATGAAGTACAAGCCCTCTTACTACTCATTTCTTTTCTTAATAGTAAGTGACCTACTTATTCTTGTACTCTTAGCTTATTATTTTGATTAGTTTCCATATCATTTAATATATTTTGTAATTCTTTTATGTTTTATTTGAAGGAAGCATTGATACATAGAACTTAAGGCATTTATACGTGTTTTGGGACCATACGGACTCATCGGAAGCACGCGGGAAGAGCAGAAATGAGGAAAACTACAACCAGTCAAATCTCTCGCGCGTCGCGACGCGCCATCTCGAAACAGCAATATAAATTCCAGAGATTTAGGCGTCGCAGCACCCACTTTTCGGTGCCCCGCAACGCCCAAAAAGCCCAATTTCAGTGTTTTAACATGCACAAGAACCCCAAAACTTTATTATAAATAGATTAGTTCGTCCAAACTACCAAAGAGAGGCTAATACAGAGCACAAAACACAAAATACATATTTTTTGAGAGATCCAATGAGGAGGATTGAAGAGTGACAAGAGGAGACGAAGGCAGTGCCGTTCGAAGAGGACGAGATTCAATTCGGGTTTTATCTTTTTGTTTCTTTCTTAGAATTCTAATGATTTCCATTAGATTCATGACTTGTTTTTTATTGTTTTTATCTTTAGTTATGAATTAACTCCTTAATTCTGGAGAATGATGTAATTGATGCTTGAACCTTTGTATTGTTTGCCAATTTTTTTTATGAAGTTTTATTTAGTTTATTTATATTTTTTTGAGTTTAATGCTTCTTGGTTGCTGGCCATAATTTGAGATGATGCATGTTTAGAATCTATCACTCGAGAGAGATGATTTTGAATAATATCTAGAGAATATAACCTAGGATTTTATAGAATTCGAGAGAATCTATAGTTTATTTGAAGTCGTTAACATAGAATCACAAGACGTAAGGAGTTGTTAATTACTAAATTTTTATAGGGATATCAAAATTTGTAGTTGATAGTATTTTCACTGTTACTCGAGAGAGGGAGTGAATACTTGAGGATTCTTGACTTATAAACAATATAATTTAACAAGGTTTAATTGGCATGACAAATACATATGAGGCAGCTAGGTGAAATCAGACTCTAAAATCTCTATTGTATTAGTTCCTCTTATCTAAATATTTTTATATTTTATTTATTTAATCAAATCTTTGTTAATTATCATCTAAATAAAGTTAGGATTATCAATTGTAGTATTTAATGTGAGTGAACACAATCCATGTGGGTTCGACACTCTTTCACTGATTTATACTAAAACTTGATACCGTACACTTGAGGTACGATATAAAATATCACAACAAGTTTTTGGCGCCGTTACCGGGGATTGTTTGTTTAATTCACATTAATACTATTACCAAGTAATCTTAGCTTTAATTTAGATTTTTATTTTTATTTTTATTTTTTGTTTATTTTTTTATTTAGTTTTTATTTAGTTTATTGAATATATTTTTTTCTTTCGGTGCTTCAGTGAATGCGATGATCCACAAGTCTCGACTCGCTCCTGTTTGATCCTAAAATAGAAAGAACATCGAGGAGACTAAAGAAAGAAAGAAAAATTGAAAATGACGCAATAAATGCTGAAAACAGAGAGATCAACCAACGTCAGGTGGCAATCAGAGATCACTTCAAGCCGGTCATATATGATATTTATTCTGGGATTTTCCATCAACCAATCAATGCCAATAATTTTGAGCTAAAACCTGCATTGATCAACATGGTACAAAGAAATCAGTTTGGGGGTTCAGCTGTAGAAGATCCCAACTTGCACTTAAGGATGTTCCTGGAGATCGCAGACACCATAAAGATTAATGGCGTGAGTAAAGAGGCTATCAGGTTACGCTTATATTCATTCTCTTTATGGGATAAATCGTGGGATTGGCTTCAATCAATACAGACGGGGAATATCATGACATGGCAGGATATGACCATGAAATTTCTTGAGAGGTTCTTTTTATTCCACCAGCTAAATCAGCTCAATTGGGGGCAGAAATTAGTATATTTACGCAGCTAGAGACCGAGACTCTATATGAAGTATGAGAGTGCTTTAAGGATCTACTACGAAGATGCCCACAACACGATTATACAGACTGGGTCCAGATTCAGTTGTTCTATAATGGGTTGAATAGTTCAAATAGGATTGTGGTTGATACAGCAGTTGGGGGAGCTCTATTCAAGAAATCAGCTGAGGATGCCTACAATCTGTTAGAAGAAATGGCTATTAACCATTTTCAATGGCCAAGTGAACGCGCTACGGTGACCAAAGTGGCTGGAATATATGAAGTGGACCCTCTTGTGGTACTTACAGTTCAGATTTCCACCATATCTACTCAAGTAGCAGCCCTCATAAATCCACGAGCACACTCATCTATTAAATCAGCGGCGGCTACAAATATGTTGTTATTGGAAGGAAATCTGAACTTTGAGCAAGTCCAATATGTGAACAATCGGAACTTCAACAGCTATAGAGGAAATCATGTGCCTAACCGCTATCATCCAAACCTGTCATATGCTAATACAGATAATGCCTTGTAACTTTCATCTGGTTTCGACTATCAAAAAGCTGAGCAGAAATCTTCCTTGGAAGATTTCATGAGCACGTTTGCTGCTAATACTTCAGCAAGGTTTGAGAAGAACGAAGCAAGATTGAACAATATTGAGACACACATGGAAAATATCGGGGCAACAATGAAGTCCTTAGAAACATAAATTGGGCAGATTACTTCCTCCATTACCAAACAGCAATAAGGGGTAGTTGGATAAACTGCCGCAGTCGCCAAGCTACTTTTTTCATGTCAAAGCAATCAGTGGATAGAAAAGAAGAAGCTACAGTGACCACCATTTGGGTGGTTGCGTCTGGCTGAAGACGTTAAACTTAGCGCTAGCGGGAAGGCAACCCTTGTATTTGTTTATTTTTACTTTTATTTTATTTTATTTTTATTTTATTGTGTGCTATTGTTTATTTAATAGTTTGCATGCTATTTATGCAGGTACCACGAGACACACAAAGCCCGCACAACCAAATTCTGACCAGCAGGAGCCTAATCAACTCCATGCACAGTAGTGTTGTTCCTTAATTTTGTTTCTTTATATTTATCTTACATTGAGGACAATGCAAGTTTTAAGTTTGTGGGTGTGTGCATATAGTGATATTACCTGTTATAAAATATATATATAATATATATATATATATATATATATATGTTTTTCATTGTTTTGTTTTTAATCCTTGATAGTAAAGCATAGTCTAATGATGAATTTGTTTGCTTTTGATGAAATTTTAGAAACGATAAGTTCCCAATTGATTTTTATCTGATGCCTTGAGTAGGTGATCTAAGTTAGACTCGTAAGCACTTAATAATATGTTTTTAGCAGTAAGAACTTAAGTAGTTGGCATAGTGACTAGTTAAAGAAATTATTTACCGATGAATGACCGTTTACTTAGAGCTTGGTGAACCAGTTGTATGCAGTAGACTTGCAACTGAGAGATGAAGTATAAACGCTCTTACTACTCATTTCTCTTCTTAATAGCTAGGAGACATTGTTGGTTACTCTCAGCAATTCGGCTCTATAAGGCAAACTTACCATGCCTATGGTAAAAGATGCCATGTCAAATAAGGAGGCCAGAAGAAAAGACATGGGCACATATCAGACACAAATCCTCATCACAGAGAATCGAAGAAGACAACGAGATAAAAATCGAGGTAGATGGAGAGGTAGAAGCAAAAGTAGTGGCAAATCCACAGACGAAAGAAAGCCTACTTATAAGTGTTACTATTATGGCATAGAAGACCACTTAAAGAATAATTTCTGAAAGCTACAACGAGAGCAAGGTCAAGATAATTCTTAGCCGAAGAACAACAATACTGAGACATTAGTAGTTGTCTCATGAGATGTAGCAATCTACTCCATTCAGGAAGAAACATGCATTCACACCGCAACTCAAGATGTTGGGTGGGTGGTAGATACTGCAACATCCTACCACGTCATCCCTCACATGAATTCTTCACAACATACAAAGTAGTAGACTTGTTAAAAAAAAGATGAGAAATATCAGTTCCTCTCAGATAGTGGGAATTTGTGATATTCAGATACGGACAAATGCAAGGTGTACAATAACCCTGAATGATGTGAGACATATTTCAGAATCTACTCTCAGGGGAAGCCCTTGAAAAATAGGGCTATGCTAGTCACTTTAACATTCAGCTGTTTAGATTTTGCACACGTGTTCAAGGAGCTCGGGAAAAAGCTTGATGCAATGACTAATCCATGCATCTTCATATGCTATGATGATGAGAAATTCGAATATAGATTATGAGATCCGAAGGAAAATAAGGTCATCAAAAATAGAGATGTAGTGCTTCTTGAAGACCAGACAATGGAAGACATTGAAAAGACCAAGATGTCTTCTAATTCTAGAGCCGAAAAAACTGATTCAAATCCAGACACAACTCCAGTACCAAAACAAGTTGCCACATATAATAATGAGGTGCATGATATGTCAAAAGCAGAAGCAATATTAGAGGAGGAAGAAGAGAGTGTCAAGTAGAGGGAGCCGCAACCCACTCCATCAGAAGCTACAAGATCATCTGCAGATCTAGATTATGACAGACCTTCAGAAACCAATGAACCTCAAGTAAGAAGATCTGAGCGAGACCGAATTCCATCAACCAGATACTCTTGATCTAACTATATTCTACTTACTGACAAGGGAGAGCCAGAAAATTTCAAGAAAATTGTATCTCATAAAGACAAAGGAAAACGGATGCACGCAATGCATGACGAAATAGAATCTCTGCAGAAGAATCACACTTATGAGATAGTCAAGCTCCCGCAAGGCAAGAATACACAGAAGAATAAATGGGTGTTCATGCTGAAGAAAATGGTAGCGGAAATGTGGTGAAACACAAAGCCCGGTTAGTAGTCAAATGATTCATACAGGAAAAAAGTATCGACTTTGATGAAATTTTTTCACCACTTGTAAAAATTTCTTCAATCCGATTTATCCTAGGATTGGTAGCTAATTTGAACCTAGAACTTGAACAAATGGATATTAAGATAATATTTCTTCATGGTGATCTACATGAAGAAATTTACATGGAGCAACCAGAAGGTTTTAAGATTTCAAGTATAAAGAACCCTGTTTGCATGCTGAAGAAAAGCTTGTACGACCTCAAGCAAGTACCAAGGCAGTGGTACAAGAAGTTTGACTCATTCATGGTAAGTCAAGGCTACAAAAAAAATACAGCAGACCAATGTCGGAAGCATTATGGAGAAAGTCGGAAGCATGATCAGCTTGGCTAAGCTGCCAAAGCCATTATGGGAAGAAGCTGTTCGTGCCACATGCTACCTGATCAACAGATCACCATTCGTACCGTTGAATTTTGAGATTCCGAAGAACGTATGGTCTGGTAAGAATCCTTCATATTCTCACCTTAGAACATTCAGTTGTTTAGCCTTTGCACACGTGTTCAAGGAGCTTAGGCAGAAGCTTGATACAAGGACTACTCCATACATCTTCATAGGCTATGGTGACGAGGAATTCAAATACAGATTATGAGATCCAAAGGAAAAGAAGGTCATCAAAAATAGAGATGTAGTGTTTCTTGAAGATCAGACAATGGAAGACATTGAAAAACCCAAGATGTCTTCTAATTCTAGTCCCGAAAAAACTTATTCAAATCCAGACCCAACTCCAGTACCAAAACGAGTTGCCACATATAATAATGGGGTGCATGATATGTCAGAAGCAGAAGCAATATTAAAGGATGAAGAAGAGAGTGTTGAGCAGGGGAGCCGCAACCCACTTCATCGGAGGCTACAAGATCATTCGCAGATTTAGATTATGACAGACCTTCAGAAACCAATGAAGCTCAAGTAAGAAGATCTGGGCGAGGCTGGATTCCATCAATCAGATACTCAGGATCTAACTATATTCTGCTTACTGAGAAGGGAGAGCCAGAAAATTTTAAGAAAGCCGTATCTCATAGAGACAAAGGAAAATAAATGCACGCAATGCATGGCGAAATGGAATCTATGTAGAAGAATCACACTTATGAGATAGTCAAGCTCCCTCAAGGCAAGAATACACTGAAGAATAAATGAGTGTTCAAGCTGAAGAAAGATGGCAGCGGAAATGTGGTGAAACACAAAGCACGGTTAATAGTCAAATGATTCCTACAGAAAAAAGAATCGACTTTGATGAAATTTTTTCACCAGTTGTAAAAATTTCTTCAATCCGATTTATCCTAGGATTGGTAGCTAGTTTGAACCTAGAACTTGAATAAATGGATGTTAAGATAATATTTCTTCATAGTGATCTACCTGAAGAAATTTACATGGAACAGCCAGAAGGTTTTAAGATTTCAGGTATAAATAACCTGGTTTGCATGCTGAAGAAGAGCTTGTACGGCCTCAATCAAGTACCAAGACAGTGGTACAAGAAGTTTGACTCATTCATGGTGAGTCAAGGCTACAAAAAAACTACAGCAGACCAATGTGTTTCAATTTAAAGGTTTCCGGATGGAAATTATTTTTCTCTTCTATTATATGTGGACGATTTGTTGATCATTGGACAAGATGCAGCGAAGATCAGCCAGCTGAAGAATGACCTCTCTAAGTCTTTTGGCATGAAATACTTAGGACCAACTCAACAGATTTTGGGAATGCAAATATTTTGAGACAGACATAATAAAATGTTGTGGCTTTCACATGAGAATTATATTGAATGGGTGATTAGGAAAATCGATATATAGAATGCCAAACCAGTAAGCATTCCGCTAACACATCACTTCATACTGAGCAAGAGTTCGTGCCCTTCATCCAAGAATGAGATAGATGAGATGTCATCAATATTTCAGCAGTTGAAAGCCTAATATATGTTATGGTATGTATCAGGCCAGATATTGCTCACGCAGTGGGTCAAGTGAGTCATTTTCTCTATAACCCAGGAAAAGAACACTGTGAGGCAGTCGAATGGATTGTCAGGTACCTCAAGGTACATCAAAGTTATGGCTGTGTTACAGGGAGCTGATCCAATCTAGGAAGGCTATACAGATTCAGATATATGGTATGGGATCTTGATGGTAGAAAATCTACATCAGGTTTTCTCTACACTTTTGCAGAGAGAGCTATGTCATGGTAGTCAAGCTTGTAAATGTGAATTGCATTATCCACAATAGAAGCTGAGTATATGGCAGCAGCGGAAGCAGGAAATGAAATATTGTAGTTAAAGCATTTTTCCAAGAATTAGGGATTAAACAGACAAAATACAAGATATATTGTGATAGTCAGAGTGCTATGGACTTGAGAAAAAACTCAATGTATCATTCTCAGACGAAGCATATTGATATTTGTTATCACTGGATATGCGAGGTGATGGATCAACAACTGCTGAAACTAGTGAAGATCCATACAAATGGGAATCCAACCGACAGGTTAACAAAGGTGGTTACTCAGGACAAGGTTGAGCTATGCAGAGATATAGTCGGGATACCTGTTAGATGACAATCGTTTCGGATGCAGCTGAAGGGGGAGAATTGAAGGATCCAACTGCCTTCCATTGCCCTCAATCTTTGTTCTTCATTGTCAAAGATTGATCCCCAACATTGCCACCATTTTAAAAGGTTTGGTATAACCACTAAAAATGACTAAAATAACTTTAGGTGATAACTTTTTTTTTGTTGACAATTTGAGCCAGAATTTTATTTTAAATAGGGAGCTCATTTGAGAGCTCAAATCACTCAAACAATTAAGCTTCATGTAAAGAAAACTTTGAGAGTGTAAAGAGAGTGAGGTTTTTTGTAAAATTGAAACACTTTTAAATTTTGTTCTTGTAGACAAAGACCCTAAAATATATAATGTAGTGTAGAATATATAATATACAAAGACCCTATACTAACAACAACCAATCACATTAGAAATTGCAATAAAAATGAAGTACAAATCCAATGGATTCCAACTTTTCTAGAATTGAAGCGTATACATATATAACTTTGATTTCTCAAAATTATACAAAAAAAAAATAATAATAATAATAATAATTTGGTATCTCAAAAGCTGAAATTTCAACGTGTAATTAATTAATTTTATTCGAGCTGTAACTCATAAATTACAATGAATGAAGGAGAGACCCCGTCACTGTAATAACCATAATGAAATCTCAAACCCCTTTCTCTTAGTCTCAGTGTAACCCTAGCTAGCAAATCCTTAAATTTTTATCTTTAGTTCCGCCCTGATAGCTAGACTAAACTGGGATTCCTTTTGCAGGATGATCGATGGGTATAAAATTCAACCTAGTCAACAAATGAACCACGAAAAAAAATAAACAACTAAAAACCAGCACATGCCAGCAAACAAATTAATTTATATAGGCTTAATGGCCCTATAATGCATACATGCATGTCATCACATAAACTTCAAGAAAGCCAATCTTAGTTCTTTCACAAGATCCTTCATTGTCATGTGAAATCCAGCATTCTTCTGCAAAAGTTCAAATAGAGATTATTATTAGGTGTTAAAATTTATGGGCCGATTCGTGTTACATGAGTAGGCAGTGTAGTCCAATCATGCATGAAATTCGCACTAATATCATATTGAAAATTATGAGTCTAAATATTTAAATTCATGAGTTTAATTCATCCCAAAACTAGCTTGTCCGATATTTTCTTCAAATTAGGAATCTTAATCCAATTGGGGGTGCTAATTAGAACTCACAAAAAAAAAAGGTACAAGAAATTAATTACCTGAGCGATGAGGGTAATATCAAGCGTAGAATTCCCAAATGGCAAGACACTGCTGTGAGCTATAGAAAGATGAAGCATCTCAATTTGGCTTATAATTTTTGGCAGCAGCCCTTTTTGATCCGCACAATGGATCCGGATGAGAACATCTTTATCTGAAACCCTTGCTTCAAATTCAGGAAGTGTTGAATCTGAAGTACTTTCCGAATTATCTTCACATGAAGAGAACTCACCATCAGTCTGAGACTTTTTCACAAACACAACTGATTCTACGGTCCTCTTCTTGGTCTGTTCCTCGAGGACTTTTACTCTTTCCTGAAGCTCTTTCACATACCTTATTGCATCTCCCAGAACCGAAGCTTTGTCCATCTAAGAAAAAAAACAAGATCGATAAGTTATTAGTTTTGGGGAAATTATCATTTTCCAGTCGAAAATAAGCAAAAATTCAGTTAACTTATAAACTTTTCAAAGGAATTAATTTTTACCTGAAACTGTTAGTTGTGTATCAATTTTTATCCGATACGTATCAATTGTTATACTTTACAAACTTCAAGTGAAAATTGATTTACTTTAAAGTCTTTAAATTTTAATGAACTTTTGCAAAGGTGGGAAATTTTTTTTCCTTAATTGTACCTTCTTTAGGCCAGGCACAAGGGCTGAAATAGCTATGAACCTCTGGCTAAGCTTCTCTCTTCGCTTTCTTTCAGCTAGGATGTGATCTTGAGCCAGTGCAGAAGTTCTGGTCATTGAGAAAGATCTTTTAATCCCATGATTGGGATTAATGGTGGCATAATTTTGGTTCTTGACTAAAGAATCTTTTGAAACCAAAGGTGGGAAAGTAGTAGTATTTCCTGGAGACTCGACCTTACACTTGAAGGAGCACGAGCTGTTAAGATTTCCATTGAACTGCTTAGTGCTTGAATTCAGGTTTTCAAAACTAAGGAAGTGAGAGGTTGGAGAAGAATGATCAAAGCTTGTTTCAGAAGACAAAGATTGTTTCAAGTTCCCTCCCAATGCACCTGTTATATCTTGGTGGTTGCTAAATTCTGCCAATGAGTCCATATGACATTGATGGATGATATTGTACTCATCCATTCCCTGTAAATCCCACAACAAATTTATTTCAAATAATAATTATTTGCAATAAATCAAGATCATTTCCAAAAACAAAATGCAATTTTAGTAAAAGAATTGTTACAATGCTTGAAAAATATTTAATATTTGAACATGCTAAATCAAAACGACATGTTTTAGATTTAATTTATTCCGACACTAAATCAAAAGCTTTTCTTGAACAAAAGAAGCTTTTTCCTTTTAGTAATCTCACCAATTCAGCCAACCATTTCGGCGATGATGCATCCATTGTGCTTCTCCAAAAACACTAGCTAGCCAAAAAGGTTTGAAGAGCAATTTCTCTTGCCATTACTCTTATAGTTGTCAGTGATCAATCATTTTCTATTTTCATAACTAAACACGTGTCAAACTTTGTCATTATCTGTTAATTCATTGTTAAAATAATCGTTCTCTCTTTCACACACAATGACATGAGATTGGAATGGAACCATAGAGGCTTGACCAAATATCAATTCCAAGTTGATTGGAGAAAAGATTGCGAATCAATACAGGAAGCAAAAAACTAATACTTCATTTTCTTTCGCAGCCTACCATAATGGAGCCAGAAATTGAAAATGCTGAATTAGTCATACATGGCAAAAATTCATGGGGGTCAGGTGTATTATGATCGAGTAGAGAAATAATTTTCCATATATATTTATTAGATAGGTCGGATATTAATATTCATATTGATATCTACGTACTATATATTCCACTACTAAAAGTAAAATATATATATATATATAAAAGGTACCTGTAAGTCCGATAATTCAAAAACGATCATTAATATAATTTTTCATACTCATTTATTGAATGAGTTATATATAAATATTGATATCCTCAAGCCATCCCTTACCATCCCATTCATATTTCATATTGCTTCTATCAGTTTATTAAAATAATTTGGTGGCGCCTTCTCAACCAATATTTTATTGCCATTAGCTTATATACTCATTTTGTGAATTTATTATAAATTAATATTTACATAAAATAAATCATCCCCGCGTAAAGAACGGATTTGGCACTAGCATCGAGGCCCCACCTCATCGATGATTTTCAATGAAGCCATAATAATTAACAAGCACATTTCACTAATTTAGGAGAAGAGAATTCAATTCTATAATTATATTTGATTTAACTTCATTATCTTGGTGGGGAAGTAGCTAAAGTTATTTATTAAATATAACAAAATTCATTAATTTCGAATTCATTCTTTTTAATTTCACATCTGTTTTTGTGAAAGACACTAGCATTTTTGTTTGGTATATTTTTTTAAATATATATTTTTTTAAGATAAGCTTTTATTAGTAAAAATTTTAAAAGTATAGTTTTTAATAAATAACCTTAGCTACTTCCCCACCAAGATTATGAAGTATATATCAAATATAATTATTTACTTCATTATTTTTAATTTCACATCAGTTTTTGTGAAAGACACTGGCATTTTGTTTAGTATATTTTTTCAAATAATTTTTTTTTTCAAGATAAGCTTTTATTAGTAAAAATTTTAAGAGTATAGTTTTTATAATAAAAAAATTAATTAATTGTTTGGTTGTTAATATGAGATTTTAATAATAATAGTAAAATTACTTAATAATTTTTTTTTTCAAAAAAAATATGTTATAAAGTGAATGAAATAATTTTATGAAATACAAATAAAGGTATTTTAGAGAATTTTATCTCTTTAAAAAAACTTAACAATTTCTACTCTTAAAAATCTAAATTTTGAGTTTATACTAATAGGTGAAAATAATTTTTTAATCCCCAAAAACTTTACTTAAAATTCAACAAAAAAACACAAATTTTATTTTTTTAAAAAATTCTCATTTACCTCTATTAGAAATCATATTAAATAGGTATTACAACTAAGATTTACAGCTTCTTTGAGAGCTTTTACTAAAAATAAACTAACTTGGCTAGCATTATATACTATATTTAAAATTAAAGGGATATGTTATAAAATTATGGGTAGCAAAAGTCTTAAAGAAAAGGTGAAGATTTTACTAATTGCAAGAAAAACAAAATCGGCTTTTTTTTTCAACATTCAGCACGCAAAATCTCTATATATTTATAAGTGAAATATGGACAAACAATTAAAAAAAAAACAATAATGATTCAAGCAAAACTCAAATACAATTATTTGGTCATTAGGTTTATATTTGTAATTAGACAAACCGAGCTTATATATTTTATGTGACTCATTAATTGCATTTGAAAATGAAGCTCAATGTGTCGTGGACATCACGAATGTGAGTAAAAGAATATAAAAATCACTGATTACAAGAAGAAGAAGAAAATAAGATGGAGTTTAAGTTGCCAGTTCACTCCTAGGGTTTAGAATGTGATTAAAAATTATAAAATTATATATTAAATCTATGTGCGTTGCCCACTTAGGGTTTATGAACTTGTATCCATTGAAATTCTAAATCATCAATCTCTGCTCCGATTATCAACTCAATCATAAGCATTATGATGATAAATCTGTTGAGTTTAAGAACGTGGTAAATGTTGGAATATAGAATATCAAAATCCTAACACTCAAAGAAATTATTTTATAGCAACTCTCAAGAATTCTCAAACTTGTATTTATGTTTTTCTTAACTTCTTATATTTACACAGCAGAGGAGGAGGGGTATTTATACAAACATAAAATAAATATAGACCACATAATGCAAACCTAACAAATACTTTAATTACAACACACGTATACCCCTTGTTATCTTCATATAATTGTCTTTTTCTTGCCTACAAACTAGCTCCACTATGAGCTGTAACCTTATCAACCCAGATCATCACCATGAACAGTTTTCTGAACTAACACAGAAGCTTCCATGAACTGGACTTTGAATGGGTTGGACTCTTTTCAAATAGTTTGGGCTTGTAGACAAGTTTACAAAACAACACTCCCCCTTAAACTTGTTTTACGATGCCGAGCAATTTTCTCAATCTGACAAAGTCTTCTTGCTTGAGCGGTTTAGTGAAGATGTCGGCAATTTGATCTTGTGATTTCACATACTTGAGTTGTACATCCTTTCTTGTGATGCACTCCCTGATGTAATGATATCGAGTATCTATGTGTTTGCTTCGATCATGGAAAACAGGATTTTTAGCTAAAGCAATGGTTGACTTGTTGTCGACATAAATTTTGGTTGGCTCTTCTTGTGTCATGCTTAGCTCCTTTAACAAGTTTCTCAGCCAAATTGCATGGCAAACACATGAGGTAGCTGCTACATATTCAGCTTCACAACTGGATAAAGTGACAATCGGTTGCTTTTTCGACATCCACGTAAAAGCAGTATTTCCCATTAAAAACACAAATCCAGAAGTGCTTTTCCGATCGTCTATATCTCCACCCCAATCGCTATCACTATATCCAACAAGCTTGTAATCTTTAGAAGTCGAATAGAACAAACCAAGATTAATTGTACCTTTTAGATAGCGAAGGATTCTCTTTGCAGCTTTGAAATGGGTGACTGTTGGATTCTCCATGTAACGGCTAATCAATCCAACGGCATACAGGATGTCAGGTCTTGTGCACGTGAGATAACGTAGACTTCCAACTAGACTTTTAAAGAATGTTGGATCCACACATTCACCATCTTCATGCTTTGACAGTTTGATTCCACATTCCATTGGTGTATTGATCGGCTTGCAATCATCCATCTTGAACTTTTTGAGTATCTCCCTTGTGTAGTTTTCTTGAGAGATGAAGATGCCTTCTTCCTTTTGCTTGACTTCAATGCCGAGGTAATATGCCATTAGTCCGATGTCGGTCATCTCAAACTCTCGGGTCATCACCTTCTTGAACTCTTCAAACATACTTGGATTATTTCCGGTGAAGATGAGATCATCCACGTACAGGCACACGATCAGAATTTCTCCATCTTTGATTTTGACGTAGAGAGCATGTTCATAAGGGCACTTGGTAAAGTTGTTGTCCAGAAAGTACTTGTCAATGCGGTTATTCCATGCTCTTGGTGCTTGCTTCAATCCGTAGAGAGCTTTTTTCAATCTCAACACCTTGTCTTCGTGGCTTTTTACTTCATAGCCTGATGGTTGCTGAATGTAGACTTCTTCTTCAAGAATTCCATTTAGGAAGGCAGATTTTACATCCATTTGATGTATCTTCCACTTGTTTTGAGCTGCCAAAGAAATGATTAGTCTAATAGTCTCAAGTCGAGCAACAGGAGCAAATACCTCATCATAGTCAATTCCAGCCTTTTGACTATAGCCTTTAGCGACTAGCCTCGCCTTGTGTCTTTCAATCTCTCCTTTAGCGTTTTGCTTTGTTTTGTATATCCATTTAACACCTATCGCCTTATGCATCTTGGGAAGTGTGGTGAGTTCCCATGTATCATTTTTCTTGATGGCCTTGATTTCTTCGTCCATCGCATCTCTCCACTTCTTATCTTGGACTGCTTCTTGAAAGCTCACTGGTTCACAATTGGCAAACAGACAAAATAATGTAAGGTTATCTTGTCGTTCGGTTACCTCATATAAGTCTCTTAGACTTCGTGTGCGTGATACAACTCTTTCATCTTGGCTTCCACTTGACGATGATGAAGGTGATGAATCTCCTTGAGTGGTTGATGTTGGTGAAGTGGGAGGAGTTGCAAGCTCTTGTTGGGGTTCACCTAGTTGTTCTCTCGTTGTCTGCTCATCTTCTTCAACCTGAGGAAAAAAATTGAAGTCACCTGTATGAGATTTAAAATCCCATTCTCCTTCTTCGTCGAATACAACATCTCGACTAATTACAATCTTCTTATGGTCTGGATTATACAACTTGTAACCCTTTGAATTAGCATCATAGCCGATGAAGATAAATCTCTCACTTTTATCATCAAGCTTCGTCCTTCTCTCGTCTGCTACATGAACATGGGCTATACTTCCAAAGACTCTCAGGTGGGAAATGTCAGGCTTTCTTCCACTCCAGGCCTCTTGCGGTGTCTTTCCCCATACACTTCTTGTTGGAGATCGGTTTGACAAATAAACTGCACATGCTACTGCTTCCGCCCAAAACTCCTTGGGTAGTTTCTTGCTTTTGAGCATGCTTCGTGCCATGTTGAGGATAGTTCTGTTCTTCCTTTCAGCTACACCATTTTGTTGGGGGGATCTCGGAACTGTCAAGGGCCTACGAATTCCATTTGCTTCACAGTAATCTTGAAACTCCCTAGATGTATATTCTCCACCTCGATCGGATCTCATGGCTTTGATCTTTCTACCGCTTTCTTTTTCCACTACAGCTTTGAACTTCTTGAAGACTTCAAAAACTTCTGACTTCTGCTTCAAGAAATATACCCATGTTTTTCTCGAAAAATCATCAATAAAGAGAAGGAAATAATTACTGTTTCCAAGAGAGCTTGGCTTGATTGGACCACACACATCTGTATGGATTAGCTCGAGTGGCTTCTTAGTTCTTGAATTTGACTCCTTTGGAAAGCTTTTTCTGAATTGCTTCCCAAGTAGACACCCTTCACAAAGTTGATCAGGATGGTTGATGCTAGGTAGTCCTTTCACCATCTCTTTCTTGGATAGCAGCTCCAATCCTCCAAAATTGAGATGGCCGAATCGAAGATGCCATAGCCACGATGCATCTTTATAGCAAGCTTTCAGACACTTTGCAATGTCATTTTGTATGTTGATCCGAAACATTCTATTCTTTGACATTGGCACATTAGCAATGAAGTTATTCTTATCATCTTTTATCGAAAGATTATAATCCTTCATACGAATATCATAACCTTTCTCTAACAATTGTCCTAAACTTAAAATGTTACTTTTCATATTGGGGACATAATAAACATTGGAAATAAATTGATGTCGCCCATCTTTCAGACGAATAAGAATTTTACCTTTCCCTTTCACTGCAACGTTAGAATCATCTCCAAATGAGACATTTCCGCTTACCGACTCATCTAGCTCCACGAACATGTCTTTCCTTCCACACATATGGTTGCTTGCACCACTGTCAAGATACCAGGAATTTGGTTGGCCACCATCACCATCTTTTCGTGCTAAAAGCAGAGTTTCTTTTTCATCAGTCTTTTCCTCCATGTAGTTGATTTTCTCATCTACTTTATTGTTGGGAGCTCTACATTCTGAAGCATAATGTCCAAACTTCTGACAATTATAACACTGAACTTGAGATTTGTTATACCTCGAGTTCATATTGCCTCTTCCACGACCTCGTGTTGAGCTTTCTCCTCTTTCGAAGTTGTTGAATTTGTTGTTGTAATTCCAACCTCGTCCACGACTGCGGTTTCCACCTCGTCCACAGCCTCTACTTCTGCCTCGGCCACGTTGGTTTCTGTCATTTCCTTGACTTTCATGCTTATCTTTGAATTTCATCTTGAGAAGTTGCTCAGTGATCCCTTGCTTCTTCTTATGCTTCTCTTCGTATGCTTGTAATGACCCACTTAGTTCATCAATGGTCATCTCCTCCAATTCTTTGGTTTCTTCGATTGTCACAACGATGTGCTCAAATTTGGAATCCAATGAACGAAGTATCTTTTCAATTATTCTCACATCTTCTAACTTTTCACCATTTATTTTCAATTGATTAGAAATAGCTGCTACTCTTGAAAAATAATCCGAAATAGACTCGGATTCTTTCATGTGTAAAGATTCGAATTCACCTCTTAATGTTTGGAGACGAACCTTCTTCACTTTTTCGACTCCTTTGTAAGAGGTTTGCAGTTTCTCCCACGCTTGCTTGGCGGAGCTTGCACTTGAAATCTTTTCAAAGCCATTATCATCTAATGCTTGATAGATGAGGTAGAGAGCTTTCTTGTCTCTCTTTCTTGAATCTTTCAAAGTTGTCTTTTGCTCTGATGTAAGAGTAGCAAAAGCAGCATCATCCACAGGCTCATTATAGCCTTTCTCTATGATATCCCACACATCTTGTGATCCAAGAAGTGCCTTCATTTTGATACTCCAATTGTCGTAGTTGTTGTTGTTGAGTGTCGGGACTTGGAATGGTGTCATACCATTTGCCATATCTCTCAATATAGTGTGAATTTGTAAATCACGATTGCACAATCAAAAGTGAAAATCAACCCTTTTGGTTCAACGGTCAACGGGTCTCGGTCAAATGGCTTGGTCAGCAGCGTGGTCAACAGGCTTCAACTTGATCAAATCAGCTTGACTCAGTTTCAACTTGTCTAACTCGGTGGTAAACTCGGTGAGTTAACTCATTTGCTGGTTACAACTTTCAGCAGCTCGTTGAGGCACGTCTGTGCTCTAATCTGGGAGATTTTGGCGGTGTTGGATTCCTCTAGTTGAGACCTTCGATTTGATATGGAATACTCTATACTTTCCAACTGAGCTCTGATACCAATTTGTTGGAATATAGAATATCAAAATCCTAACACTCAAAGAAATTATTTTATGTTTTTCTTTAACTTCTTATTTTTACACAGCAGAGGAGGAGGGGTATTTATACAAACATAAAATAAATATAGACCACATAATGCAAACCTAACAAATACTTTAATTACAACACACGTATACCCCTTGTCATCTTCATATAATTGTCTTCTTCTTGCCTACAAACTAGCTCCACTATGAGCTGTAACCTTATCCAGATCATCACCATGAACAGTTTTCTGAACTAACACAGAAGCTTCCATGAACTGGACTTTGAATGGGTTGGACTCTTTTCAAATAGTTTGGGCTTGTAGACAAGTTTACAAAACAACAGTAAATTACTTCTCATATTAATTATCATTGGTTTGTTAATTATATTATAATCTGAAATTATCATATGATTAACTGCAACCAAGATGTATCATTAATTTTTGTTTATTTGAGTCCCTCATTAATGTATCAGTTTCTCAATATCCAGAAGTAATAGGAGTAATAACCTGTTTTTTAATTTAGCATTGATTCAAAGTTTGTTGCTTGATTATAGTCGTGTCAATGACGTGTTACCTAGACAAAAAGGCACGTTTATGTTTTAAAATTAAATTAATAATGAATAAATAATCATTATTTATCATTACAATACAAAATAGAAAATAATTAATTGAAACAAGTATTTAATCAGTAAATAGGAATTTCAAGAATGTAAGAATGGTCATGTGTCTTAAAATTCAAATAAACTCGGGTGGCCACATATTTGGAGATCCATATTTTTCGTGGACAGTTGGATTCTTTGAGCAAGATAAACTTTTCAAGTAACCAGATGAATCTAGCAAGTGCAAAATTCGAAATCAAAAAAATATCGTTTGACCGAATCATGCAATCTGGATAATAAATAAATGTTGTTTAAGATATAAAGTGTTTGATCGAGCCCTTCCTACATCTGGCGCAGCATTTTATGGGGCAAACAGCTACTGGAAAAAGGACTACGGTGGAGGGTAGGCGATGGGCATAAGATTAAAGTGTTTGAAGATAAATGGATCCCAAGACCGACTTCTTTCAAACCATTCTGCCTTCACTTTTGGACTTGAATAGTAGTGTGGCAGAACTGTTGGACAGAAATAGGTGGAATGAAGACATGTTAAGAGAGAACTTCCATCAAATTGATGTGGAAGAGATCTTAAAAATCCCATTACCCGGCAGACCACGAAGCGATCACCAGATATGGCATTTTGATAGAAAAGGGCAATACTCGGTCAGGAGTGGGTACCATCTCGCATGGAGGGAGAAATTCTCGGATGCTCCATGTAGTTCGGATGGTAAGGGTGAGTCATGAAAACTGATCTGGTCAAGTATTCTTCCCGAAAAAATAAAAATTTCCTTTGGAGAGCTGTCAGAAATTTACTGCCTACGACAGAAAATTTGTGGAAGAAAAAGATTGTTGGAGATCCACGATGCGCTAGATGTGGTGCATTAGGCGAAAATCTTTCCCATGCAATTTTTCAGTGTAAACATGCCTGCAAAGTGTGGAAGCTGTCTCCTTTTTTCTCAAACATCAAGACTGAAGGGGAAGCCGAAATTGTTGAAATTATGGAAGGCTTGATGAAAGCGGGGAAGAAAGAGGATGTGGAATTGTTTAGGGCACTTTGTTGGGTGATTTGGCAAGCGCGAAACTGTATGATTTTTGAAGGGAAAGCTGAAGACCCTTCCAGATCTTTGGCCAAAGCCTTTGCAATGGTTGACTCTTGTAAACTTTTGACAGCTTCAGTTTTAATAGGCCCTGCCCAGCGATTAGTGGATGATAATAGGACATGGAAACCTCCTCCAGATGGCTGGATAAAGATGAACTCTGATGCAGCAGTAGGGGCCTGTAATTATAAAGCAGGCCTTGGGGTGGTTTTCAAAACTTCGGAAGGGGAGGTCATATGTGCAGCAGTTAAGGGATTAAACTTTAATGGAGATGTCCAGGTAGCGGAAGCTGAAGCTATAAAGTTTGGTCTCCAAGTTGCGGAAGAACTGAACTTGCGCAAAGTGATTGTGGAATCTGATTGTAATCAAGTAGTGGAGTTAATTTTAAACAGGAAGGGCACGATGACGGAAATTTTGTGGATTGTTGAAGATATTACTGATAAGCTAGCTAGATTAGATAATTTTGTCGTTAGCTATGTCTCCCGTTTTTGTAATACTATTGCCTACGCTCTTGCTAAGCTAGCAATCAGCGTTGATTACCTTATTATTTGGAAAGATTATTTCCCTTCAAATATTAGGTTTATTTTATCCTATTATACTTTTCAAAAAAAAAAAAAAGAATGAAGACAGCCTGGTTTCGAACCTCGAAGAAAGTATAATTTTGTCGTTATTTGGTTATGTGAAGACTTTATTTTGCTCTGATCCAACGGCTGAATCACAAAATGACAAATTAATAGGTTGTTAAAATTCAAGATTTAACTTAAATACTAGCTTAAGAGTTTGAAGATTATCAAATCTTATATTATTTATTTTATGAATTGTCTTCGGGTAGTGATGACAAAAATCTTTACGAGATAACGTTCACAGGATCCTGATATGTTATGACTGATTATATATAAATATTTTTCTAAACTTATTTTTTAGATGAGTTAAAAGTAAAATCTTACTGTGAACTTATATCCACACATGACCTCATACAATAAAGACAGGTATAAATATTGACATTCATGTATCATATTCGATCTGTTGCTATCCTACAATTAATGTTGGATATTTTCTTAAATATATTGTCATGTGTAGACTGATTTTTTACTAAATACATACCTCCTAAATAACTAGTTTGGACCTCATACATAAGATTGATTATGATATTTAAGAGGCGACATAGACCATATTATAAAATGGATATTCATAAATTAACTTGTTAATCATTTTTGCACCTATGTTTTGACATTCCAATCATATGAATTTAGAATTTAGAATTTTAACAGGTGACACTGAGTGACCAATTTCTCCAAGTGAAGCAATAATTTGCCATCGGTATAACTAATAATCTTGAAAAAGATACGATAATGAAAAGGAAAAAAAAAAGTGAATCATGATGAAAGTGAGCACATGAGTAAAAATTAGGGTCCGTAAATGGATGGGTTTGAAAAAAATTCATGCTCAAATTTAAGTTTTATTTATTAATATTTTCAATATATTAAAAAATTTAATTTATTAATTTTGAATTAATAATCTTATTATATTTTTTCAAACCTAGAGTTAAATTAAAAAAACACTGAAAATATAATATGAATTTTCAAAATCTAACCCGTTTACCGACCATGGTAAAAACCATATTGAACTAATCTCATATGGTTGTAACCCCAAATGCCAGAGATTTAGAATGTGAAGTAGAACCCG
The DNA here is from genome assembly GCA_019454045.1 of Zanthoxylum bungeanum. Taxonomy (NCBI): domain Eukaryota; kingdom Viridiplantae; phylum Streptophyta; class Magnoliopsida; order Sapindales; family Rutaceae; genus Zanthoxylum; species Zanthoxylum bungeanum. Next base: position 56,948 of record SKCR01038747.1, on the reverse strand, counting down.
GCCATTGAGGCTAGACCCGGCCAAGGTTCCGGTTTGGAACCAGAACCGAACCGGTTGGAACCGCTGGAACCGGACGGTTCCAAATCCCGCGATTCCAGCCGGTAACACCCAACGGCCCCAGCCCAACGGCTACTTTAGCCGTTGGGCTGGGGGTAGGGAGCCGTTGCTCCCTGCCCCAATTTCTAAAAAAATAAATAAATAAATAAATAATTTTAATTTTCCAAAATTACCCATAATAACGGGTAATTTTGCAATACAAAGATGCATTATGTAGTTTTTTTTTTCTCAAAATGTTCAAACCTTTTTCCTAATCAATGGGAAGTTTGTGAAATTTTTTTAGAGATTTTAAAAGTGTTTAATGATGCTACTCTAATTTTTAGCGGAGTTTATTATCTTACGACATATTTATTTATTCTTGAAAGTTTGAATATTGTTGGAACTCTCGATAAACATGTTGATAGTAGTGATCCTAATGATATTGTTTTGTTAGAAGCTATTACTGCTATGAAACGAAAATGGTTGAATTATTTTAGAAACATTCATTTACATTATCTTATTGCTGCTGTATTTGATCCTAGGTTTAAATTAGAAGGTTTGAATAGTGCTTTACCCGCTTACTATGGATATTTAGGAATAACTAATGGAGTTGATATTACAAGAATAATAGTTAAAATAAAAAACGACTTAATAGAGTTATTTAATGAATATGTTATAAAATATAACTTGCAATCAGTAGGACAATCTAGTAGTAGCGAAATGACCGTAGTGGAATCTAGACTTAGCGCAGGTGATCGTTGGTTATTACAACGAAATAAAAAACCATAGGGATAACACGATGATAAGTGCACGAAAGTGTACTTAGAACACTGTTAACTTAGCTTCATTATCATATGTTTTAATCTTAATTATAGTCATTTTTATGCTTTGTTAATAGGAAGTGATGGATCAAAGAGAATGGAGCAATTGAACATGTTTCAGAGCCTAACAGACATATCGGACGCACGCAGGAGCATCAGGCGCGCACTGAAATTAAAAGGCTATAATTTTGATTTAGAAAGAGTTACGAGACCCATAATATATCGATTTGCATCTACTCGAGGAGATCTAGTCAATTGAAGCATCCTTCAAGCTCTGGCGCGTCTAGAGGCTCGCGCACGTCGCGACGTGAAACTGCGATTTCAGGATTTTGTGCTGTGTGTTTTTTAATGCAATTTAGGGTTTCAGGACTTTTCTATATAAATCCAACTTCGTCCCAAACCCTAGAGGAGGAGAAAATCAGAGAGAAACAGAGGAAAAACACTCAAAAAGAGCCAAAAACATAATTCATAGAGAGGAAGAACGAAGAACTTCAAGGAAATCATGACGTCTCTCCGATCTATTCAGGCTGCATCTCTTTCTTCCATGGAGAACTAATCTCCTAGGCAAAGCTAAGGATGAACTCTCGTATTTTAACTTCTTATATTCATGTTGTTGATTCTTGAATGAACCTTTTAACGTTTAATAAAATTGATGGTTGTTATTCTTTATTATCATTCGATTTATTAGCCCAGAAATTGTGTTTTGTCAAATCCCATATAGATCCAGTCATGCTTCTTCTATGTGTGATTTGTGAAATCAGTTGTGACTGGTAAAGTTGTTTTATGTGTTGGTCTTCTGCTGCAGTATTGCCTGAGGGTATATTGTCGACGTTAGATAGCTCGTAATAATAACTTTTGTTTGCTGTTAACATAGAGAAAATAATCATTGATTACCCTAGAATTTAATATGAGTAGAATTGAATATCTTCCAATTGTTGGTTTTGGGATGTGAAACCTTCAATTGTGTAATGAAAAGAATCAATAACTGAATACAAAAGGTTGATACAAGAGGAATTCCTGATGCTTTGCTGTTTATCTCTGTAGATATTTCCTGCATACTTTTCATACTTTTTATTTTTTATTTTCTTTTTCTTATATTATCAATTTCATCATTCATTTTCTTTATTTAAGTTATTGCTAAAGTTTTTGTTTGAGTAAATTTGTTCCTGTAACCATCTCTCTGAGGAATCGACACCCCAGCTATACTGCGATAACCGCGAGTCATATTTGGGCGTAATCACACGACTAATAACCCAGAATTAGATAATTATTTATCTACAAATTTTGAGTTTTCAACTGAATGTTTAGTTAGTAAAAATTTTCAAATCATTGAACGGTGGAACCGACATCAAAATGTATATCATGTATTATCAATTATTGCTAAAGAGATATTGGCAGCACCTGTTTCCACAGTTGCAGTTGAGCAAGCCTTTAGCATCGGAGGCAATATATTGGAAGTCAGACGGTCTTCATTACATCCAAGCACTTTAGAAGCAACATCATGTGTGGATGATTGGACCTGAGTTGATCTTAGGCAACAACAAGATGCCCTTGATGAATTTGAAAACTTGTTCGATAATGCATCTGCAAGTGCAAGCGGAGCTGAAGGATCAACAGTCACAGATGATGATTGATAATTAAATATTTAAATAATTGTAAAATTACAAAGTGTGAAATATCTTTCAAATGTAATGAAACTACGTGAGCTTTGATTCCTTTCACCCCTAAAGGATACGTAGGCAACTTAAGTTTATAAAAATTTAAGTTCAAGCTCTTTAATTTAATTTTTTTTAGATAAGAATTTTATTTGTAATTATTATGTAATGTAAGTTTATTATATAAATTCAAATTCATAATTTTAAATTATATTATTTTATTCATCTCAATTTTTTATTTTAAAAAAAAAAATCCGAATGGAACTGGAACCGGAACCGAACGGTTCGGTTCCGGTTGCACACAAAGTGGAACCGGAACCGAACCACCGGCCACCTCTAATTGAGGCTATAGTAAAGCTGCACTTAAAAGCAGCGCGTAAGAGTTATCTAAGATTAGAGGTGGTAAAATGAATTAACGAATCGAATTTCTATCGAATCCTAAACGAATCGAATCGAAATGTGATGGATTTATATTCGATTCGTTTATTAAACGAATCCCATTAGTCATGATATTATTTAATATCATAATTTACCATAGTTGATTTACATTAATTCTTCATAAATATATACATATAAAATATATGATTAATATATTTATTAAAAATACCTCACCAAATATCGAAAATATTATTTTTCTATGGTAATTAGTCATAATTTCTCAAATCTTAATTGAAAAATAACAAAAACTAGTAAAAGAAAATAATAAAACGAATCATAAATGAATAAACGAATTCATGAGCTTAAATTCGTATTCGATTCGTTTAATGAACAAATCAAATTGAATTGACTCATTTATTAAACGAATCCATTTTTTCAAACCCGTATTCACTTTAAAATAAATCGAATCGAACGAATAAATGAATCCTGACTCAAATTACCACCCCTATATAGGATTGTGCACAATGCCCTGGTACGGGCCAGTCTTAATATTCTCGAGGTTTAAGATAATTTTTATGTTTTGATCCCTCTAATCATATTCTAATATTATAATAAAAAATAGATTCTTAACCATTTGTCATATCCTAATATTATAATAAAAAAAATTCATGTGACTCGTCTAACTTGTGTTTTTTCATACAACAATGACTCGCAAAAGACAATCTTCTTTTGAGGCTGTTGCATCAAATAACTAGGTGAGCCCAAGGTGGACAACCTTCACAAAACTCTCGATCCGCCCCAACACCACCTCCAGCCCCAAGAGAGCAAAAGAGACAAACCCATCGGGTCGGCTTGGAAGTGGTTGAGCTCGGCTTGGAGGAAGAACTGTCCATTAGGCACACTGTTCAATCGAAGAGAAAGGCTCTGATGGCCCATGTTCCTTAACGAGTTTCCATTCCTCGGACTCTTGGGATGGAGGACCTCTCGGAAGTTCTCCAGGATCAAATGGGCCACATTCTACCGACCTTCAATTTTATGGCAAGGGCGGTCACTTTGGAAGAGGCTGTATCATTTGAGCACATCTCCTCGGCTGAGGTTATCACCAAGGTCGGCGACTTCCTACAAATGGTAAAAAAACTATGACTTGATTCCTTCTGCATATCAACTGACTTTATATATTAACCCGAGTTATTTTTTGTGTAGATGGCCTACTTGATGGCCACTAACATGGATGTGCTGACCAACGCTGTAGAGGATGGGGGTCATGCCCAAAGGCTTTAGATGGTGCTGACCTGTAAGGAGCGGGAGTTCAAAAAAGCCTTGTCTGACAATGAAGCTGAGGTTGATGTTGTTCGTTGGGCCAACAATGACACCAATAAGAAATGTGACGACGCCCGAGCTTTGGCTGCTTCCCAAACATGGGACGTGAAGAATCTACAGGGTGAGCTAGCCACCCTGAAGGACGAGTTCGATCAGCACATACAGAAGGCGTTCATCGACTCCCTAATCAAGGGCCTGGAGAAATTGATAGACCTAATCGCTCAAAAAATTCCCTGACTTGGATATGAGCAAACTTCACCAAATGCTCAGGATCTATAAAGGCGAGGAAGATGATGAAGAAGTCCATGCTGAGGTGACATCTGAGGTGCCCCCTGTGATCTCAGACCCGGTCCCCATCTCTACTATGCTGCCTCCTTCTGAAGAGGCTAATGTGCTGCCCTTATCTGAGATTGAAACTATTCATGCCCCCACTAAGATTGTAACTGACTCCTTTTTATGTGGAAACCTCTGAGAGGGGCAACATAATATAATAACTTAGTACAAATTAATAAAATTTCTCTTTTTACACTTGTCTTTGTATATATCTTATTATGCACACGCTTATGCACATACGGAGTAAAGTCTCGATCTATGGCACTTTCTTTCAATACGTAGAAAAAATTTCATTTGCCATTCAGGTCAACACTCAGGAAATTTTTCAACTTGCAAACACAAATTAACAATGATCTCAATCAATCAACGGCTCCAGTCTCAATAAACAACCCGATCATATAACAAAACTGATCACATCAATGACATGATCGAATAACACCCCGATCTAACACGATGAGGCTCAACCGAATTCTTAGCAAAATTTTCACTTGTAAACATAGATCAACACTTAGACATTTTTCCTCTTTTAAACACATATTAGCAACGACCCCGATCCATTAATGAGTTAAGTCCCAACAACTAACACAATGATATCTCTTTCTCCAAAATGATAGGAAAACTAATCCGACCATAAGAATTCCCCAACTAGATATACGGAGGCTCCAATCAACACTTTGATAAAAATTTCAGCAATATAATCCCTCTTCTCCAAGGGCCATGATGTGAAGAGTCTGATCCGTTCAACTTACTTAAACCTGACCTGAGCCGGTGCTGCTTAACACTCAATTAAAATCCTTGTGAAGGAACCCATTTGTTTCCAGAGTTTCTCAAACAAATAGAGGCATGGGGGAAAACTTCATTTTATGCTGATCACAAAACCGGCCTCGGGGGAAAACTTCCAACCCTGAGCCACACAACATTTGGCCATAAGGGAACATATCCTCAATGTGTCATCTACATGATGAGGCCTCGAGGGAAATATCCCGACCAAGAGTCTTCTCACACACACTTGTCCACCACAACAAGGCCTCAGGGGAAATGTTCATCTTCATGCCATTAACACAACAAGACCTCGAATGAAATATTCCGACCCTGAGCCATTATAATATTAGGCCACGAGGGAATGATCTCTCCTCCTGCCAACAAACCAAGGCCTCAAGGGGAATATTCTAACCCCGAGCGATTATAATATTAGGCCAAGAGGGAATGATCCATCCCCATGCAATTAACACAACAAGGCCTCGAGGGAAATACTCTGACCCCGAGCCATTACAATACTATGCCATGAGGGGATGATCCCTCCTTATGCCATCAACATAACAATGCCTCAAGGAAAATATTTTGACCCTGAGCCATTATAATATTATGCCATGAGGGAATTATCCATCATTCTGCCATCAACACAACAAAGCTTCAGGGAAAATATTCTGACCTCAAGCCATTATAATATTAGGCCACAAGGGAATGATCTCTCATCATGCCATTAACACAATAAAGCCTCGGGGAAAATATTCTGACCCCGAGCCATTACAATACTAGGCCACAAGGAAATGATCCCTTATCGTGCCACCAACACAATAAGGCATTGGGGGAAATATTCTGACCCCGAGCCTATTTGCTAACGTGTGCCTGCCATGTGTCAACATCACAGCAATCTACTAACGTGCGCCGGACACGTGTCATCATCTCATGCTGTCGACAATCCACATCATTGCTGACGTCAGCGGTAAAACGCGCAGAGCTTTTTGTGTCACGACAACAAGCCAACAATTCAGATGCCGACGCTACATGTCACCATCTCCGCGAAGCCCGTGACACACGTCCAAAATCTAAGGTGCGTCGCGACGCTCAATGTTCCATGCGTCGCGACACGAGAGGCCAGGATTTGCCTATAAATTGAGGCCGATTTTAGAATTCCAATTCATACTTTCTTCTAATGAATTCCTTAAGAATACTAAGAAGATTGTATCTTGTTAGTTTATTTACAGCTTTCTGCATTTAATTTTATTTACTTTACGCAATAATACTTTCTTTATTTTACTTTTCAGTCTTTAATTTACTATTTAGCATGATGAGGTAACTCCCCTCTGCTGGGGTGAAAGGTTAAACTTTTATTACTAATATTTAGATTAATCTCCCTTAATTATTATATATAAACTATTTAAAACCTGACTTAATTAGGATACCGTCTTTATGGTTGGTTGGACTTAATTAAATTGATTTTAACTTGATTTTATTAAATACTGCCTTTATGGTCGGTTAGAATTAATGATAAATTTGACTATATCAGGATACTGCCTATATGGTCGGTTGGTAATTATTGTTAGTGTCCTAGACATGCCCAAGGTCTCTCAGTCATGATATTGTGTATGAATGATCAAGTGAGTTTGCGGAAAAAACTTACATTAAACGGATGAGGTTCAAAAATTTCTTTGTATGTTGATGAAGCTCCAAGCTTTATTGAATGAATCCAACCCAAGGGTGAGTTTCCCTATCACCTCACAAGACTCCTTAAGTGCTAGCTTTGAAGATTTTAAAGCAAAATCAATGGAGAAAATAAGCCCTAGATCACGACAATAGGAAGAGGAAAGAGAGAATTTTGTGTTTATTTTATTTTATTTTCTAAAAACATTTATTAAAGTTTTCTTTTCAAAAAGGTGTATATCTTTTCAAAAAGAAAAAACAAAGGCAAAGTGTGTTGGAGGGAAAAGGGCATTAAATGCTCTGAACCACTTCCATCACTCATATAGACATTTGATGTAGGTTGGTGGGCCCCACCTCTTAAATTCAAAATTCAAGTTGGCTTGCTCAACACACTTCGGGCTCGGGTTCGTTTAATCCGATTAAATGAATTTTCCGTCGCGACGTAATTAAATTCAATTTAATTAAATAATAATGCCTAGGAAAATTATTACGAAAGTCGCTTACGAATTAATTCCAAATTAATTTGTTCGCCCGAATTAAAATCCAATTTTAATTCCGCATTGAAATCTGATTTCAATTAATATATCCAATATATTATTTAATCGATTAATTCCAAATTAATCGCGTTCTCTCTTCTATTAGAATTTTATCCCAGATAAATTCTTGCCGCAATTAATCCTAGATTAATTTTCTCTCTCATAATTAATCCCAGATTAATTCTGTTCGAGTCAAATGTCATCGGTGAATCTTTGGGAAGCGACCCAAGAGATCCCTGGATATGTTGGCGGTAAATACGGTTGCCAGACTATCCGACACGTGCGTACCGCGTACCACATTCTCACCGATTTACAAGACATGGTTGGCTTCTAGCAAAGCACCGTGCCTACCCAATTCTCCAGAAATATTCAATGAAGAATATATAATCTATAGCAGACATATTATACTATGTATTGCGTATTTCGATCCAGTATTAGATTTCACATGCTAGGTCTGTGGCTGGAATTGTGTTTGCCCCGTACGAAGCATATATCGGATCACTAGCAACTAGTCTCTGTAATCGGATAATCATGACCTAGTCATATTATCTCGATAGCTACAGCATATTAGAGTATTAGTTATGTATCCCTGCGTGATCATCTTCTCCATATAACTGAAGTGATACTTTGACCGGCATAATCACACGCGTATAACGCGAGCGCACGTATCGTTCAAGTAGTATAAAAAAATCGATCACACGATGACTTAATTCCTACTATTGTTATTAATTATTGATACTATTTATTTACAAGTATCGAATTGAGAGAGAAGAGAATGATCACTTGATTGGTTTGTTGATTGTGGATTTGCTAAATAAATAAATAAAAACACCAAAGAAAATACTAATGAAAATAACAAAAGACACAAAATACCTAAGGTTGTGACTCCACACAATATTATTCTAAGGATGAATTGATTCTCTTATATATGTGTAATAAATTAATTTGCTAACATGGAACACTAAGTTATGCAAAAGCCTTTGTCGATGGTCAGATACAAATACCCAAATAACCCAATTAATGATATTCCTATATTGATTAAGTTACCTGAATTCATTAAGTTCAAGTTCCAATTTTAGCTACCCACGCCCGACAAGTATATTCATATCCTGTAAGGAAATCTATTAAAGGGTTATCTATCCTCAAGGAAGATCGTGAGCTATTGAATCTAAGGTTGAAACCTAAAATCTCTTTGTCAAGTTCATTTTAAGTTTACCAAATCAATCTTATTAATGGCCAATTAACAAGAGCATTAAGCTTAAGACTCAATAAACAAACTAAAGAATTACCCATTATATAATTAAATCAATTATTAAGTATGTGAATATTGTGTTTCATCACTTTCCAAGAATAAAAAGACAATGTTGGGGGGTTGGGGATCCACCTTTATTATTTCTAATTTAGAAATCTCTCTTACTATAATATAGAATTTATCAGTGATATTACCAACCATCCATATAGGCGGTATCCTAATTAAGTCAGATTTTAATGAAGTCTGACCGACCATAAAGGTGGTATCATTATTTGTCCATAAACCAGCCATATAGGCGGTAATCATCTGTCACATAAAGACCGGCCATATAGGCGGTGTCACATTATGTCAAATAAATAAAACCAGCCATTAAGACGGTATAACCTTTTATGTTAAATTATAAATTCCATATTATAATTAAGGGAGATTAATCTAAACTAAAATAATAAAAGCTTCACCATTCCCTCTGCGGAAATCTAACTACAAAACATAAAAGAAAAGAAAAGAAAAGAAAAGAAACTAGTATTACTGAAAATAAAAAAGCATAAATTAAATACTGAAAATAAATACAAACAAGGTGCAATCCTTAAATTTCTTACAAAAACCTAAGGAAAGCATGAGAATTACAAATGAAATGGCTTGGTATTTAGAGGAAAATCTAAAGGCTTCCACCAATTTCTCCACCAATTGCTCCACCAAACACTCCACAAAATCCTCCACCAAACACTCCACCAAACATTCCACAAGACACTCCACAAGACACTCCACCAAACATGCAAGCATGTTTTGTGGAAGTTTGACAATTGTAAATTGTCATTTTCTATTTTTTTTTTTATTTTTTGATAATGACTTTAGTAATTACACAAAACACATTGGATTATTCATTAATTCCGGTCTTGAAAACTTCGGAATTCGAAAATATTAAAAATTTCAGAGTTGTAGATCTTTGAGTTTTATTTAATCTGCAACTTGAATCAGCTCAATCAGATATCAGATGAAACAATTATGGCCAAAATATCAAACTTGCGCAAAATTGGAATTTAGGACTGCACTTCGTGACGCGTACAATAAATTTTCGTTTTTGACATTTTTTCCTCCAAATTTCATCGTTTTAGCCCCAAGTTGATTCCATTAAGTCCCAATATTATTTTTATCTGCAAAATAAATAAAAACACATCAAAACGTTCATACAACTCGAGAAACTATACAAAATATTAGGTTAAATGAGTGGGAAATAGTTATATAATTACCACTCATCACACCCCCAAATCTAACATTTTGCTAGTCCTCAAGCAAAACAATAAAATAAAATAACATAAACATATTTAAAATAAAATTAAGCTAAGCCACATTCGTATGGATCACGGTTGCATTTAGCATATGCAACAAGCCTTTAAACCCCTAGGTGTCCCTAGTGGACGAGTTGTAGTCTCGTGAGGGTTTACATCAATTATACCCGCAAACGTTTGATAAAAGTAAAAAGATAGTAAAACTAATGAACACAAAAGACAAGAGAAAAGAGAATAAAAAAGTTAGTGACTAAACAAGTGAAACTTCTTATCCAAGTCAATAATTGTTTTGTTTCTTTCTAAATTACCGAATAAGTAAATTCTCCGATTATTTTTATCATTCTCCATATACACAGTCAACAAAATATTAATCAACTCATTTTTCCCACAATAGTCACAAGTGCAGTTGAAAAGAGAGTAATATTTTTGTCCTAAAGTTATATCAGAATTCACACCTTTTTGTAGCAATGGAATAATTTTTTTTCTGATTTTTCTGAATTATTATTTTTTTTTGGTTTTTTTTATATACAATATCTTCCATCTATGTAGTAAGCTTTGGGCCAGTGACTCCCAAACCAGTTGGCTTTAGGGCACTAGGTGTTAAGACACTCATACGAACTTAATTACTCAGACTTCAGATATATATATATTTTGTTTTGGTAACATCTTCGATCCATGTAACGAGCTTTGAGCCAGTGACTCCCAAACCAGTTGGCTTTAGGGCACTAGGTGTTAAGACACCCTTACAGACTTAATAACTCAGATCTCATACGTTTTTTTTTATACACATTTTTTTTCTTTTTTTCTTTTTTTTATCCTATCGCTTTTTTAGATGTTTCCTCCAATTAAACTAGAGCACTGAATATTACAAACTCGTCAATTATTTATCATGTCCGTATGTTACCATGTATGTTGATAATACCTGTCAACTGAGCATATGAAGATTCATTTTAGTCAGTTTTATGGGGAATTTACAAATTAAATAATTTAAAATGAAATAAACAAAAATTAACTTGTTCCGAAATAGGTTGAGATACGTCTCAGGAGTGGAAATTCCTTACTCGGCTATCTCGTACACCAATTTCACCTGATTAATCAAGTTAGAAACACAAAAACACAAACTAAATTTTTTTTTTTTTGATTTTTGTAAAATTTTTCAAATTTTTTTTGAAAATTTTAGACTAAAAATAAAACAATATACAAATTAACAATTCCCCTCCCCCATACCTAAATGAGACATTGTCCCCAATGTCTTAAACAGTAGAAGAAGAGTTTAGAAAACCGTACCTAGTTAGCTGAAATTCTAAATCTAAATAAAAAGTTAAAGGTTAAGATCCAGATTAATCTGACGCCTCTTACCACGATCATTATCGGACCAAATTATCTTGGAAAGAATAGGGTCAATTTATGGTTCAAAGGCTAAGATCTGATCAATTAAATCTAGGGCAGTTCTGGCAGTGAAGAGGAGTTCTTTTATAGGCTTTGACACAAATCCATTTCTCCAGGCATCATCAAGAAACACACAAAGAAATCATAAAATCCATCAACATTGTACAGTCCAAGCGGTTTCTGGTGTATGTTCAAATTTGTCCATGATAATATTGTAAAAATTTCCTCCATTGTGCCCAAGCCACCTGGCAAAGCAATAAAAACATCAGCACGGTTAATCATTTATACTAGTCGTTCAGACATACCTGGCACGATCAGTTCCTCTCCGTTTAATGATCCAATAAGATTCGCCTCCGCCAAGGGTTTTGGGATGATTCCCAAAACTTGACTGTCTCCTTCCTATACGGCCTTTGAAACAATCCCTATAAGTCCAAGATTGCCACCACCATATACTAGGTGCATATTCCTTGCAGTAATAACTCGACCCAATTCATGTGCTGCCTCTACGTATTGTGGCTTAGTACCAACACTAGTACCGCAAAACACACAAATGTTCTCAACTCGTCTTCTTGAAGTGGCTTCCATTTTTTATGTATTTCTTTCTCAAACCTGGATGCCTTCAAAAGTGAAATGACGGGCTGAATTTATAATACCTGAAAAATGGTGAGTAATAATAGCACTAGTATCTTCCAAATGACGATTGTTAGCTAAATAAAATAAATCGTGAAAGGTCAAAAAGTCTGGATCCTGTCGGCGAAAATAAATATAATTACAACGGAAAAGCAAACCAAAATAATTATTAAGGCAACAGAATTGTGTACTCAATACGCCACTCGCTTAGTATAAATTCATTAGGATGCGTCTCAAGAATCCATTCTTTACTCAGCCATCACTAATGAATTAGCTCTTGTCTCTGTGATTGCCAAACACCATTCCTTCTTAAATGCTCTGTTTGTGTTTTTCCCTGAAAAACTAACACAAAAACATGTATACACAAAATATGAAAACAGAAATTACAATGAATTGCATGGATTGTCTCCATGCTAGCGCTAAATTTTTCATCTTCAGCCAGACGTGACTGAAATCCATCTGTCAAGGAGGTTTCAGCGTCGTTTTGGATGTCCGATTAGAGATAATCCAATGAGCGTTGCTCTTGAAAGGTCTCTTCCAATGGTAAAGTGGCAAGAAAATTTTTCTCTCATCCAATGTTTGTGCCACCTATTTAAACTTTGTCGCTCCAGTGGTTCCTGAAAAGAAAGAAAGAAAATCAAGAGGTCTCGTATGGTGCGTGACTTGAAATGGAAGTTCCATTCTGTCAAGCTTCTAGGTGATATCTTTGATTTGTACTCCCCAAAACAATGATGTTTCTCTTGAATGTCTGAGATCTTTAATATGGTCAGACTTTTGCTCCTCCATTTGCTCTGCTTCTTTCTCCACCTTTTCTTCACATATGCATTTTAAAATTTCCTCATTCAGCTCTTCATTTGTCATATGTGAAATGCATGCTCCATAAGTGTCAACCTGATGATGTAAAGAGATGTCTGATTTTAGGTCTTCATCCTCTGATATGACTGAAATGATTTGTTCAGGTAGATCTTCTTCAAACATTTGTGCAATGGAAGCTCCAAGATCTTCATTTTGATGATACAGAGTTTCATCCTTAATTTTTGTTGGTACAAACAGCTCTGCTTCTTCATCCTCGTCAGAGTCAGAAGAGTAATAAAAATCAAATCGAGACTTTGTTGGTGCGGGCTCCTGAACTGATACCTCTGGTTCTTGATACTGCTCAGCCCATTCCTCTGCTAAAGTGTCATCATCAAATGCTTGGTACTCGAAGGCTTCCTCAGTGTCATCTGAAAATGCTCCTTGAGGTATGTAGCTCTGGTTTTCTGTTAATTGTCTCGCTTGATCTATCATTCTCTGTATGGATTCTGTTTGTCTCTGAAATTATGCATCAATTTGAGCTTCCCGTTACTCGAGCCAATCTTTGAGCATGTAAATCATCTGATCTTCCTCTGATGGTTCTGATTCTTGATGAAGATCGTAGGTTGATGATGGATATGATGGATAATAAGGTTCAGTGAAATATGATGGTTCTTTGTACCTTGAATGATTCTGATAATTATGCCACTCTGAAATGCAAATGCATTGATCGCTAGGTTGGTTACCATCACATATCTCACATCTCCCCATTGCGTTCTGTAGAGCAAAAGTAATATAGCTTGGTTATGACATCCAGTGATAATTGTTGGGCTGGACAACAGGCCTCAGAAAACCAGACTGTTGGTCCCAGATTTGGGGTGTATCTGTTAGGGTTGGTGCTCTGAGCGCTAATCCCGATCATATTTATGTTAGATTCATGAATACGAGCAATACCTTTTTACATAATATTACAAATTTAAATGGTAGCACCTATTGTCTGTTATATACGTATTCGATCTAATTTCGATTAGATTGATTAGATTGAAACTAAATCTGGTTTAGTGATATGTGTATATATTAGATAAAGACCCCAAGATTTACAACGTAGTGCACAGTTACAACATAGTGCACAGTTACAACATAGTTTGTAATTGACATTGGGTAGTGTCACTATAAGTTATATATCCTTAAATTAAGTTCGTGGTCAAGATTTGCTGACATAGGTCGGTTAGTAAAATATGTTGAGACCAGTACATGTCATATCGGACTTGGTCCGATGGTTTATCCAAATGCACCATGAGTCTAGGGAGACTCGTATAGACGTGTAGGAGTTTATTTGATAAACACTGAACGACTCACCAAAGATTTCCTAATAGATGGTACACCAATGTCAATAGGAATCTTCTCGGGTTGAGTAGCATAGTGATTCTTTGACTTGAGATACCACTGTGGATATATGAGTTATCCTCCACACTTAGATGACAGTCACGTCACCGATCTATTTAGATCAGACCTCCGTCTGTTCGTTAGGTGTGGACTCATGCTCATGATATCCTGTGAGTATCAAGAAAGATACATCAGTTATGTGTACAGAGCATAGGTAGTCCAAATGTGATTAGCAATATGTTAAATCTATGGCCATAGTATACTTCGGAAGTGAATTCTGAATGTTATTTAGAGATTGCTAATAGATACGTCGACATGATTATTCCTATAGAGATTTGACGTTTATATCTATATCTCTGGGATAATCCGGATACTTGTGACGGAGGGATTATACGTATGCAATGACCTTTACCTGTATGATTCAGCGAGTTTATCTGTGGTCGTCATAATTTACGGGTGGGTGAATTATGGACACAAAATTGGATTTCGTGACGGATATGCCTGAATCTAGAGAGTCTCACTAATGAAATATACTCGTAGAGCACTAGGGCAACTGTTATGAATAATACTGATTATTTATAACTCGTTTAATGGTTAAACGAAAAAATACAAGTGATCGGGACCTAATGGTCATTTCCTAATTAATGTGTATTTGTATTTAATATTTGATATTATTAAATACACATTAATTAATTGTCAAATTATGATATTTGACATATATTATTAATATATGTATTTGAGATATTTAATGTAAATATAATACATATATTTAAGATATTTGTATTTAATTATTTAATTATTTAAATGTCAAATAATTAAAGTAATTGTTTTATAAATATCTTTTACCATGATTATTGTTAGGAAATGACATCATTTGATTGGTAACACTTGTTTATTTACTTTATGGTAAAGGTTATCATTTAGAACAAGTAACTAATAAATGAAATTGAAATGAAATTGAAATTAAAAATCTTGTATATGTTTTTGCCATTCACGCCACTTTGAAAAAAAAATATAAGATTTTTTAATTCATTTTCTTTCAACAACAACAAGTTACCAAATAAATTACAAAGGAGGTTTGTGAGAAAAAGCTTGAAGAACAAAGGAAAAAGTTTATGGAAATTTTGATTTTGTAAGTATTTTCCAACTTTCTTCAACTAGAAAAATGTTTCCATGTTTCTAAGCTTCAACATGTGTTGCTTAGATTTTTCTCTACTCTTTAAGTAAGTAATTAATTTGGTTTGAGAGTTGTTGGAAAGATGTTTGCATGTATAATTAATTTATTTGATTATTAATGTAATTAAGCTTAATAAATTAATTAGAAAATTAAAGTTGCCATTCTAGAGTTAAATATCCATTCATAATTATCCTAGAATTTTTCTTGATTAATTTCATGACGGTGAGATTTAATTGGCGTGGCAATTTGAAGATTAAAGTATTGAATTTTATCAATTTAATGTAAATTACCCAATTGAGTATTTTATGAAATTAGGGTTCTTAACCCACTCAAATTTTGGGGCTTTTCATATATATGTTATAATTTGATGTATATTTGATGTATGTCAAATTTAGGATTAATTGGATTTGATTGATGTGTTTTGAACAAATTGGGCCAAAGCAATTAATTAAGTTCTGGGTTATTTTCGTAATTCTGGAAAATTACTGGGCAGTTTGCGAAAATCTGGAAAAGTTTCTGGTTTTGTTACAAAATTATAAAAATTATTTTGGGATTGATTTGGAATCAATTAAATATGTAATTGACATATTTAAAAACTAAAATGATTAAATTGCAAAACTTTGGGGTCTTATTGCAATTAATGATAAATCTGATTTTTCTCATAAAAATTCAGTTTTTATTTATTGAGTAATTATAATAAATTAGTTTATTTTAATTTCCCAAGAAAAATATTTATCGGAAATTATTTCGGAGTGAAGATACGCGAAAACGGTGAAAAACGGAGTTACCGGGTAACGGCAGCCCAAACAGTGAATTGGTCACTGTTCAGGCAGCCCACGAACTGTCCAAATATTTTGGGGGCTGACCTGGGAAGTCCCCATGAGCATTGGTCGGTCGGTTCGGCCGGAAACGCATTTTATGCTATTTTACGGAAAAACGTTTTCGTAAACGTTTCGCGATGTTTCTATACTATTTATGTCGTTATATGATATCGAATAAATACTTTTAGGTGAAATATGAATGAATTATTAATATTGGATATTAAATAATTTATTCGTAAGTTTAAAAATTTTAAACTATGATTTCACCCGAACCGCGCTCATTCCGCTACGCCACCTCTGATTTGACCCCAACAAAAATGGTGTCAGAGCGAGTTTGATCATGGATGCTCGATATGAATAGCCCTTTTAAATTCAATGTTTATTTTAATCATTAATTTGTACATGCATGTGTTTATTTAATTTGATTAAATAAAGTAAAAGCATCTTTTGTTGGAAAATCCCCGATTTAAATAAGGTTTTAAGAAAGTGACTAGTATTAGGAATACTTATTTCTTCGTCCGCCTTGTCAATACGGATGTAAATATTTTCATGATGCTATGGTTGTAACGTGCCAAAGCTGTGCAGTTATAGTTGAAGGTAGTTCATTTGCGCCAGTAGAACTTATATGATAAGATACAAATTCAAGTGAAAATGGAAATCCTGAACGTGCCAAAGCTGTTAGGACTACATCGGTAGCTTGAGTTTGTCATTGACAAGTTTAACCTTGATACGCCTCCTTGTGAATGTGCCAAAGCTGTCATAACGAGAAACGATCAGGACCGAACCTAGGAGTCACAGTGAGTGTGATTGATAATGAGTTGTCTACCTAATGAATATACGTAGGCGAGAACGTGCCAAAGCTGTGAGTCGAAATATATTCATGGGGTCCACTTCCCATTATGGAATTCAATTTAAATATTGAATTCTCGTTTCCATTGGGGATTACGGTATTACGTAAAGTAGTGGGAGGCACTGCTAAGTTAAAATCCTTAACTTATGTGGTGTGTAATATTATGTAAATTGTCGCTCATGTTGTTCCTTATTCTATTTGTTTGATAGAATTAAACTTTTATCCACTGCATGCATATTATATATATGTTTTTGACTTTAATTATGGTTGCAGATTTCTAGAATATGTTCTAAATTATAATAGATATTGATATAATCCTTCTAGACAGAATAGTTTCTTATGCAGTAAAGATTGACATGAATTGGTTCACGTCTCGAGATTCTTCACTGGCATTAAGAAAACCCCATTAGGTATTTGTTTATCTAATAATGACGTTTCTTGGCTTTAGTGACATTCAGAGGTCATATGTCAGACACTATTTGTTTTTCGATTATTTGCAAATGTTGTAAATAATTTGAAAGTAAATAACAAAGCTAAAGAAAGAAGATGCGTATAGTTGTGTATAGAAAATATTGATTTTCATAATACAACAACTGTAGATATTGGATATCAGATCTCCCGTCTAGTTATTTAAAATATAGTTGAATGATTGTTACGATATTTGATATCAAAACTTGCGACTATTTGATAGTTACTGGTTCTTTGTAAACAGTTGTTACATATTTTAAAACCACTAGTAGTGTCATTAACGAATAGATAAACATTAAGAAAAATATTCGGTTAAGTAAATAACTTAGAACATTATTTTATGAGATTTTATCACTTAAGTATTGGATGCTTAATCCATATGGTGAAAGATGGTCTGATATGAGATCACTCCACATATCCTTATCCATTTAACAAATATTGTATTCGGGAAAGTGACTAAATCTCATTTAACCAATGACTGTCATTGGACCATAAAATTTATTAAACTGATACATTGGATGTATGTCATTTAATGAATTGTAAATTGCTTAAGGTAGTTTTCTTTACTTCGTAACTTAGTCAATGAACTGTCGTGACTTAGTTACATGTTTCTGATGAAACACTGATAGAATATTTTGACTTTTTCAAAGATATTCGATCTGAATGTTATTTAGAGATTGTTAATAGATACGTCGACGGGATTATTCCTAAAGAGATTTGACGTTTATATCTATATCTCTGGGATTATCCGGATACCTGTGGCGGATGGATTATACGTATGCAGTGACTTCAACCTGTATGATTCAGCGAGTTTATCTGTGGTCGTCATAATTTACGGGTGGGTGAATTATGGACACAAAATTGGATTTTGTGACGGATATACATGAATCTAGAGAGTCTCACTAATGAAATATACTCGTAGAGCACTAGGGCAACTGTTATGAATAATACTGATTATTTATAACTCGTTTAATGGTTAAACGAAAAAAATACATGTGATCGGGACCTAATGGTCATTTCCTAATTAATGTGTATTTGTATTTAATATTTGATATTATTAAATACACATTAATTAATTGTCAAATTATGATATTTGACATATATCATTAATATATTTATTTGAGATATTTAATGTAAATATAATACATATATTTAAGATATTTGTATTTAATTATTTAATTATTTAAATGTTAAATAATTAAAGTAATTGTTTTATAAATATCTTTTACCATGATTATTGTTAGGAAATGACATCATTTGATTGGTAACACTTGTTTATTTTCTTTATGGTAAAGGTTATCATTTAGAACAAGTAACTAATAAATGAAATTGAAATTAAAAATCTTGTATATGTTTTTGCCATTCACGCCACTAAGATTTTTTAATTCATTTTCTTTCAACAACAACAAGTTACCAAATAAATTACAAAGGAGGTTTGAGAGAAAAAGCTTGAAGAACAAAGGAAAAAGCTTATGGAAATTTTGATTTTGTAAGTATTTTCCAACTTTCTTCAACTAGAAAAATATTTCCATGTTTCTAAGCTTCAACATTTGTTGCTTAGATTTTTCTCTACTCTTTAAGTAAGTAATTAAATTGATTTGAGAGTTGTTGGAAAGATGTTTGCATGTATAATTAATTTATTTGCTTATTAATGTAATTAAGTTTTAAAAATTAATTAGAAAATTAAAGTTGTCATTCTAGAGTTAATTAGCCATTCATAATAAGCCTAGAATTGTTCTTGATTAATTTCATGATGGTGAGATTTAATTGGCGTGGCAATTTGAAGATTAAAGTATTGAATTTTATCAATTTAATGTAAATTGCCCAATTTGAGTATTTTATGAAATTAGGGTTCTTAACCCACTCAAATTTTGGGGCTTTTCATATATATGTTATAATTTGATGTATATTTGATGTATGTCAAATTTGGGATTAATTGGATTTGATCTTGATGTGTTTTGAACAAATTGGGCCAAATTGCAATTAATTAAAGTTCTGGGCTATTTTCGTAATTCTGGAAAATTACTGGGCAGTTTGCGAAAATCTGGAAAAGTTTCTGGTTTTGTTGCAAAATTGTAAAAATTATTTTGGGATTGATTTGGAATCAATTAAATATGTAATTGACATATTTAAAAACTAAAATGATTAAATTGCAAAACTTTGGGGTCTTATTGCAATTAATGATAAATCTGTTTTTTCTCATAAAAATTTAGTTTTTATTTATTGAGTAATTATAATGAATTAGTTTATTTTAATTGCCCAAGAAAAATATTTATCGAAAATTATTTCGGAGTGAAGATACGCGAAAACGGTGAAAAACGGAGTTATCGGGTAACGGCAGCCCAAACAGCGAACTGGTCACTGTTCAGGCAGCCCACGAACTGTCCAAATGTTTTGGGGGCTGACCTGGGTAGTCCCCATGAGCATTGGTCGGTCGGTTCGGCCGGAAACGCGTTTTATACTATTTTGCGGAAAATCGTTTTCGCAAATGTTTCGCGATGTTTCTATATTATTTATGTCGTTATATGATATCGAATAAATACGTTTATGTGAAATATGAATGAATTATTAATATTGGATATTAAATAATTTATTCGTAAGTTTAAAAATTTTAAACTACGATTTCACCCGAACCGCGCTCATTCTGATGCGCCACCTCTGATTTGACCCCATTAGTATCTTCTTCTAGTAAAGCTCGAAATCTTTCAATCTCCCAATAATGATCTATTTTTCAACCACCTGAAAAATAAAAGAAAGAAATAAAAATTACAGATAAAAAGAAAATTAGATACAAGTAAATGAGATAGCTTCAAAAGTAATAACTCAAGAAAAATAAGTTCCCGACAACGGCGCCAAAAACTTTACCGGCGTAATCACACGCGTATAACGCAAGCTCATGTATCGTTCAAGTAGTATAAAAATATCGATCCCACGAGAACTTAATTCCTACTATTGTTATTAATTATTGATACAATTTATTTACAAGTATCTAATTGAGGGAGAAGAGAATGATCGCTTGATTGGTTGGTTGATTGTGGATTTGCTAAATAAATAAATAAAAACACCAAATAAAGTACTAATGAAAATAACAAAAGACACAAAATACATAGGGTTGTGACTCCACACAATATTATTCTAAGGATGAATTGATTCTCTTATATATGTGTAATAAATTAATTTGCTAACCTGGAACACTAAGTTATGCAAAAGCCCATGTCGATGGTCAGATGCAAATACCCAAATAACTCAATTAATGATATTCCTATGTTGATTAAGTTACCTGAATTCATTAAGTTCAAGTTCCAATTTTAGCTACCCACGCCCGACAAGGATATTCCTATCCTGTAAGGAAATCTATTAAAGGGTTATCTATCCTCAAGGAAGATCGTGAGCTATTGAATCTAAGGATGAAACCTAAAATCTCTTTGTCAAGTTCATTTTAAGTTTACCAAATCAATCTTATTAATGGCCAATTAACAAGAAACATTAAGCTTAAGACTCAATAAACAAACTAAAGAATTACCCATTATATAATTAAATCAATTATTAAGTATGTGAATATTGTGTTTCATCACTTCCCTAGAATAAAAAGACAATGTTGGGGGTTGGGGAACCACCTTTATTATTTCTAATTTAGAAATCTCCCTTACTATAATATAGAATTTATCGGTGATATTACCAACCAGCCATATAGGCGGTATCCTCATTAAGTCAGATTTTAATGAAGTCCGACCGACGATAAAGGCGGTATCATTATTTATCCATAGACCAGTCATATAGGCGGTAATCATCTGTCACATAAAGACCGGCCATATAGGCGGTGTCACATTATGTCAAATAAATAAAACCATCATTAAGGCTGTATAACCTTTTATGTTAAATTATAATTTCTATATTATAATTAAGGGAGATTAATCTAAACTAAAATAATAAAAGCTTCACCCTTCCCCCAGTGAAAATCTAACTACAAAACATAAAAGAAAATAAAATAAAATAAAATAAACTACTATTACTGAAAATAAAAATGCATAAATTAAATACTGAAAATAAATACAAATAGGATGGAATCCTTAAATTCCCTACAAAAACTTAAGGAAAGCATGAGAATTACAAATGAAATGGCTTGGTATTTATAGAAAAATCTAAAGGCTTCCACCAATTTCTCCTCCAATTGATCCACCAAACATGCAAGCATGTTTTGTGGAAGTTTGACAATTGTAAATTTTCATTTTCCATTTTTTAATTTTTTGATAATGACTTTAGTAATTACACAAAACACATTAGATTATTCTTTAATTTCGGTCTTGAAAACTTCGGAATTCAAATATATTTAAAATTTAAAAGTTGTAGATCTTTGAGTCTTCTTTAATCTGCAACTTGAATCAGCTTATCGGATATTGGATGAAAAAGTTATGGCCAAAATACCAAACTTGCACAAAATTGGAATTTAGGATTGCACTTCTTGACGCGTACAGTAAATTTTCGTTTTTGAATTTTTTCCTCCGGATTTCATCGTTTTAGCCCCAAGTTGATTCCATTAAGTCTCAATATTATTTTTATCTACAAAATAAATAAAAACACATCAAAATGTTCATACAACTCGAGAAACTATACAAAATATTAGGTGAAATGATTGAGAAATAGTGATATAATTACTACTCATCATACTTCCATCTTGACATCACACCCAATAGACTACGATTCTCAGTAAACCCAGAAGAGGCATACACATAACCTGTTAAAGCCCCGAACGACCAAAACCAAAGCTTACTGATTGTCCCAAGTATTAGCGAGGCAAGTCTCAGGTTAAGACCACATACACCTACCCTGATGCGGATTCCCATAGACACATAGTCATACTACCAATGAGATTCTGGTGGGTCTATCCAGAGTGAAGCTGTTCCCGGTCCAAATGATAATAGAACCTTCTATCACACTTTCATAAGTATCATATACTTAAATATATAAGAACTATGTCGTTAAGCTTTCATAACGCGCACAAGTGTAATACTAGTCTATTCCGCATTATCGATGTCCAGTCTCGATAATACTACGACTAGGGATAATTAATGATTAAACCGTTCGTGGATTAATATTGTCTCATATCTTATTAATCCGGAACTAATCATAAGGACTTTTATCATTTATATATATTCAATTAATCCAATTACAAAATGATAAAATAACAATTTCCTTTGTTACATAGTTAATTTGTATAAAAACCACAATGTCTTTTACAAATAGTGATGTTATGGGTCATAATTGTCCAACAATCTCCCACTTGGCTGATAGCCAATCACTCAAGTTTCTAACATCTGAACTATGTACATGTCGCTCAAACTTCTGCTGAGAAATAGCTTTCGTCAGCGGATCTGCAATGTTGTCATCTGAAGCGATCTTTTCGATCTTCACATCGCCACGATGTATGATCTCACGAATCTGATGGAAATGTTGAAGTACATGCTTGGATCGTTGATGAGATCGCGGTTCCTTAGCCTGTGCTATAGCCCAATTATTGTAATAATATAAAGGAACGGGCTCAGCTGCTAACGGAACTACTCCTAATCCAATTAGGAATTTACGGATCCAAACTACTTCTTTTGCTGCCTCAGCTGCAGCGATATATTCCGCTTCTGTTGTTGAATCAATAACAGTCTCTTGCTTGGAAGATTTCCAGCTCACTGCTCTGTTGTTCAAACAAAATATATACCCAGATTGCGACTTAAAATCGTCTTTATCGGTTTGGAAACTTGCATCGATGAACCCAGTCACCTTAAGTTCTCCATCTCCATAGACTAAGAAAGCATCCTTAGTTCGTCTAAGATACTTAAGGATGTTCTTAACAGAAATCCAGTGACCATCACCTGGATCGGCCTGATAGCGACTGCACATGCTCAAAGCATACAAGATATCAGGTCGTGTACATATCATGGCATACATGATCGATCCGACTATAGAAGCGAACGAGATCCGACTCATGTTATCTCTTTCATCTTGAGTTTTAGGACTCGAGTCCTTAGATAGAGAGACGCCATGTGACATTGGAAGCAATCCCCTCTTAGACTGATCCATGTTGAATCGCTTTAACATTTTGTCAATGTACGAGCTCTGCGAGAGTCCAAGCAGCTTTTTAGATCTATCCCGGTAGATCCTTATTCCCAGAATAAAGACTGCTTCTCCCAGATCTTTTATGAAGAATTTTAATGAAATCCAAGCTTTCACCGATTGTAGCATGGGAATGTCATTGCCAATAAGCAATACATCATCAACGTAAAGGACAATGAATGTCAGTGCGCTCCCACTAACCTTCTTATATACACAAGAATCATTTTCGTTTTGAATTAAATCATATTCTTTTATGATCTCATCAAAACGTTGGTTCCAAGAATACGATTCTTACTTCAATCCATAAAAGGATAGATTTAACTTGAAAACTTTGTTTGCATGTTTTGGTACGACAAAACCGTCAGGCTATTGCATATAAACATCCTCCAAAAGGTTTCCGTTAAGGAATGCGATTTTGACGTCCATCTGCCATATTTCATAATCGAAATATGTAGCAATATCAAGCATTATCCGAATGGATTTAATCATGGCAACAGGTGAAAAAGTTTCATCGTAATCGACACTATGTCATTGACGACACCCTTTCGCTACAAGCCTAACTTTGTACGTTTGTATGTTTCCATCCATGTTCGTCTTCTTCTTGAAGACCCATTTACAACCAATCGGCTTAACGCCTTCTGGTGCATCAACCAATGCCCAAACTTGGTTGGTATACATGGAATCCATTTCAGACTTCATGGCATCTTTCCATAAAGCGAAGTTAATACCTTGTATCGCTTCCTCATACGTAGCCGGCTCATTATCCTTAATAAGATTAATATCTACATGAGGTGAGATCAGAAACCCATACCTCTCAGGTTGTTTGCTGACTCTCTCTGACCTACGTGGTTCTTGTGTATTAGAAGATTATGGTACAGTCTCATCCCTGATGAACTGTTCGTGTTCCGTTATGGAGTCAGTGCCGGGAATAATATCACTCTGATTTTCATCAAGTTCTACTTTCCTCCCACTTACCACTGCATTTAGGAATTCATTTTCAAGGAAAACTGCATGGAGAGCAACAAATACCTCGTTCTCTTGTGGGTTGTAGAAGTAATATCCTTTGGTTTCCCTATGATAACCTACAAATAGGCACTTATCCGATTTGGGTTCTAGTTTGGTACCATCCAAACGTTTAACGTATGCCAAGCATCCCCAAATCTTTAGGAATGAGAAACCCGGTTTCTTTCCTGTCCATATTTCATATGGAGTCTGTTCAACAGACTTTGACGGAACCTTATTCAAAATAAGTATTGCAATGTTCAATGCATATCCCCATAAGGAAATTGGTAGCTCAGTGCGACTCAGCATTGACCTTACCATGTCCAACAAAGTTCGGTTTCTCCGTTCGGACACACCGTTTAATTGAGGTGTTCCTAGAGGAGTCCACTGTGAAAGAATACCATATTCTTTTAAGTAATCAAGAAACTCATTGCTCAAGTATTCTCCACCACGGTCCGACCATAATGTTTTAATACTTTTTCCGGTCTGTTTTTCTACTTCGTGTCGAAAATCTTTGAATTTCTCAAAAGTTATTGACTTGTGTCTCATGAGATACACATAACCGTAACGTGATGCATCATCCATAAAGGTTACGAAGTATTCATATCCACCTCTAGCCTTGCTAGACATGGGCCCACATACGTCACTATGAACGAGGGCTAACAGTTCGGTGGCACGTAAACCTTTACCGCTAAAAGGCGTTTTTAGGCATTTTTCCTAATAGACAAGATTCACAGACGTCATATGAATTAGGATCAAATCCGTCCAAGTATCCATTATTCGAAAGCGTGGATATACGAGTCTTGTTAATGTGTCCCAGATGACAATGCCACATATAAGTTTCATATGTTTCACTCATTTTGAGCCTTTTGTTTGTCATATTATATGTTTGAGATTCATTTATATTCAAAATATAAAGACCATTATTCGCATCAGCAGTAAATATCTCAAAATCATCTTTATAAACAAAACACCCAGTGTTTTGGAATACAAAAGTATACCCACATTGGGTCAAACAAGATACAGAGATAATGTTTCTAGTCAAACTAGGTACATAATAACAGTCTGATAATGAAAGTATATGCCCCGACGGCAGTTCCAAAATATAGGTCCCTACAGCTAAAACAGTGACTCTGGTCCCGTTTCCAACTCGTAGGTCAATCTCGCCTGAGGCCAGTCTCCTGCTAATCCGCAGATCCTGCACATCAGTACATATATGAGTACCACATCCAGAATCAAAAATCCAATTTTTAAAACTAGAAGTAGACATGTTTATTTCAATAACAAACATACATGAAGCCGGAGCATTGCCCGTCTTCACTTCCTTCATGTGCGCCTTGTACTCACGGCAGTCACACTTCCAGTGACCCCATTTGCCACACTGTAGGCAGACATCTTGGGATTTGTCCTTAGTCCTCCCAAAAGACTGTGATGATTTGGCCTTGCCCTTTCTCTTATTCTTTTTCTTCTTCTTCGCACCTCCAGAAGCCTTCGGCCAAGCCTTGGCCTTATGAGATTTCAAAGTAAGATGCGCCTCACGTTTCTTGCCCTTCAGAAGCTTTGGCTCTACTTCTTTCAGCATTGCCATCAACTCTCTAAGAGTCTTCTCTTGGTTCATCATATTGTAGTTCATGATGAACCCGCCCCAACAGTCAGGCAGAGACTGTAAGATCAAATCAATGGAAATCTCAGCCTCAAAGGTTATGCCCAGCTGACCTTGTTGTTCGATGTCAGCAATCATATGCGACACATAGTGCTCGACAGACGTACCCTCTAACATACGTGAGCGAAAAAGCTTCTTCTGCAATTCATACTTCTGAGATATAAGGTTAGATCTATGAAGATCCTTCAATTTCAACATCATGTTGTAGGGATCCAATCCCTTGTTTTGACGATGAAATTGAGGGGTCATTGCGGCAAGCATGACGGACTGAGCAGTTGAGTTGTCATCACTGTGAGTCTTCCAAAGCTCTCGCATGTCCAGGATCAGGCCCGAGAGGTATGTCTATGACATAGAGGAACTTCTCGGCTCCCAAGACAATCCTGAGATTCATCTCCCAATCTGGAAAATTGGCGTCGTTAAAGACATTACCGCCCATGACGCTGTCTCTAACGTTAATCTTTCCAGTCATCTTGATTGTAATAGTCTAACTATTCAATCAACGATATCAGGTACAATCAAATGTAATGATTACTATAGTCCAACTATATAATCAACTACAAATGAAGTTATGGTACAGTCCAACTATTCAATAAAAATAATAAAATATTAGTCCAACTAATACAAATATATAACGACGAAAAATAAAGCGCACATTTAGCAAGTATTAAACGAAATTGTAAATTTAATACTGGCCTCCCACTATTTTTCGGTGAGCCTCTAACCCTCTGTTGAGTACTCGGGAAACCCAGTTTCCTAGTGGGCTAGGATCCCGTTAAATAACACACAACATTGACTTTGTCCAACAAGCTGTATGAAACTTAACTAGGTATATCTCTAAGATCAATTGGATCCCATCCAATTCCTAGATCCGGTAGGTGGACCTACAAGTCTAATATATATATTGTTGGGAAGCGGCTGCGAGTGCGCAGCGGAAAATCAAAAATTATGATCATGTTATCCCTTTGCCCAAGACCCATTTGTTTTGATTATTCTACAAGTCTAGGCATGTTACTATATATTCTAAGCATAAAAACTCATAAAACATACAAATAACATAAACCTAAACATGCTAACTATTATAAGAACTCTAATTAAAATAAAGAAAGAAAAAGACTTACTTGAACCAAAGACTCATCTAGTCCTCCCTCCAATCTACAAGCTTTTCTCGAACTCTCAGCAAGCTCTTCCACGTTCCAAAGAGCCACCTAAGTGTTTGGTCTCCAAAGGTGCACACACCAAAGCCAAAACTCAATGGCAAGACTACGCCTTGCCCTTGGTGTTAGCCCAGGCAAATACCTCAAAACTTTTAAATCGAGGTTCCTCTAGTCAATTAGACTTAAGGATCCTCAAAATCAGTGGCTTACTCTTAAACTTTAGAGTTTCTCACTTATATAAACCCAAAATATGAAAGGTTTGGTGTAAAAATTTGTAAAGAATTCTTTGGGTTTATATAGGTGCTCCAAAGACAACAAAATTAATTAAGAATCCGATGTGGGATAAATGTTAATTTAATCTTAGCCATTGGATCTTAATTTAGTGTTTTAATGAGATTATAAAACCTTAATAAGAGTTTGGGCCGAATTGGAATTCAAAACAAATTACAAATAAATAAATAAAAATTACTATTCATGTTACTATTCACATTACTATTCAAGTTACTATTCATGTTACCATTCATATTTTATTTATTTATTTATTCCAATTCCCAAAGTGCCTCTATCGTCATTCACCAATCCATAAGCCACTATGGAACCTCATAAATGATATGTTCAATAATTAAACACATTGAACCATTTATGAACAATTCCTACAGCAATCATATATGCTGTTAAATTTGTACTGTGCACTGCTAACCATTGATTTCGACTTTGTTGTGTGTAACCTTTTGGGTTCCCTCAAGTTGGACATGAAATGAATCGTGATAATTTAATCGAACATAAATTATCCTCCGATCAGATGGTCGTTCGATTTCAATGACCAAGGTTAACATCTAGCAACATGCCAAGGCCCCCAAATGAAAAAGAAAGATATATACCCATTCTCTATGCGATTTACATATGATACGGTCCATCGCCTCATTGTATCCCCACCGTTTGACCTAGGGTATGAAAAATGTCTACCCATATAGTGAAAGGTATGATGTTGATAGTGTCATGAATCGTGCTAACCCAAGAATCTCACATGATTCTTCCGCTGCGGCCACAGTCTCGAGCACTGATGATACATATCAACCCGCGAACTAGAATATTACTCTTATAAGAAAATATTATCCGAGAGAGTGGTGATTCTCTGTTGTATTTTTACAAACTTCATGTGTTTCAACAAATGACCCAATCATACCCTTATGACTGGATCTTTTAAACCGGGGAAGGAGAATGTCAAAGTTATTTGATCCACACATAAGATTGTAAAGACCTCAAGTCTAAGGACTAGTCATACAATCTATACATGAAAGTTCTCACAGACACATGGGATAAACACTCCATGTGAAAAATTTCGACGGTCAGTTTGATGGACACGAGCAACTCATCCATCCATGTGATACACCAAGCAGACGGATCTCCGCTAGTAGCCTATGAGATCGGCTACCCTACTTAAGGGCGGATCATATTATAATGCTAGTCTCTCCACTTTGTGATCGCCCAGATTATTCATAAAATTATGACTAGGAACGTTTAAGAGTAACGATTCTCATAAGGCGTGGAAGCCATCATCTTATTACTCCAAGAGCTTTATTACAGTGTTTGATGATTCATATAAGTTATGTAAGACACGTATAGTAAAGATTTCCATTTTATTAATTAATGAAAATATTACAAATACATGTACATTTAGCCCATCTACAAGTTGGGTATAGGGCATATCCCTAACAATCTCCCACTTGCACTATAGCCAACTAGTATGAATCTGGACACCATACTCTCAGGTGTGCCTATCATGCTTTTGTTGAGCCTGCCCTTTAGTCAGAGAATCTGCAAGATTATCTTCTGTGGGTATTTTCTCTATAATAACTTCTTTTCTCTCAACAATCTCCATGATGAGATGAAACCGCCTGAGTACATGCTTGGATTCCTGGTGGGACCTTGGTTCCTTTGATTGAGCAATGGCGCCCGTGTTGTCACAGTACATCGTGACGCCATTCTTTATCGCGGGAAGCACTTCCAGATCCGTGATGAACTTCTTTATTCAGACTGCTTCTTTAGCTGCCTCAGATGCTGCAATATACTCAGCTTTAATGGTGGAGTCGGCTGTAGTTGACTACTTTGAGCTTTTCCAACTGACAGCTCCGCCATTCAAAGTAAACAGATATCTTGTTTGCGATCTGTTGTCATCCATATCGGTCTGAAAGCTCGCATCACAGTAACCAATGACTTTCATTTCAGAACAATCTCCGTATGTCAAGAACACATCCTTAGTTCTTCTTAGATACTTGAGGATTGTTTTAACAGCTGCCCAGTGTTGTTCACCAGGATTTTCCTGATACCTACTCATTTTGCTAAGAGCATAAGAGACATCAGGTCTTGTACATAGCATGGCGTACATGATAGATCCTATTGCTGAAGCATAATGGATCCTACTCATACGCTCTCTATCTGAAGGAGTATGTGGACATTGCTCCTTAGATAATTTGATTCCATGATAAGTAGGTAAATTACCTCTTTTGGAATCTTCCGTTTTGAATCTTTTCAAAACTTTATCTATGTACGTAGATTGAGAAAGTCCTAAAAACCTCTTAGATCTATTACGGTAGATCTTAATGCCGATGATGTAAGCTGCTTCTCCCAAATCTTTCATGGAGAAATTCTGAGATAACCATTGCTTGGTGGCTTGCATCATGGGAATATCATTCCCGATGATTAATATGTCATCGACATATAATACAAGAATATAACAGCACTCCCACTACTTTTCCTGTAAACATAAGGCTCGTCTACATTTTTGATGAAGTCAAATTCTTTGATTGTCTCATCAAATCGTATATTCCAATTTCTGGAGGCTTGCTTGAGTCCATAAATGGATGGTTTAAGCTTGCATACTTTATTATGATCATCCTTAGATGCAAACCCCTCAGGTTGTGTCATATAGACTTCCTCTACGAGGTTCCCATTAAGGAAAGTTGTTTTGACATCCATCTGCCAAATCTCAAATCAAAGTGTGCAGCTACTACCAGTAAAATTCGAATGGACTTTATCATTGCAACATGCGAGAAGGTTTCGTCAAAGTCAATTCCTTGGATTTGTCTATAACCTTTCGCCACCAACCTAGCCTCATAGGTTTGGATGTTGCCTTCTGCATCAGTTTTACGCTTGTAAATCCACTTGCAGCCTATGAGTTTTATCCCTTCAGGTGCATCCACCAAGTCCCTGACTTGATTCTGATACATAGAGTCTATTTCGGATTTCATAGCCTCAAGCCACTTGACTGAATCAATGTCACGCATTGCTTCGTCATAACTGGTGGGATCGTCATTATCAATGACCTGATCATGTTCATTATCAATATGGAAACCATATCTTTCAGGCTCATATCTTTCCCTACATACCTTTTAAGTTCATAACCTTATGGTTGTTCCGTCGCTGCCCTTTTGAGGGGCCTGGGGTTTAGTTTATGTTAGTTTGTTCTTCTCTTACCTCATCGAGGTCAAGTCTACTCCCACTATATTTCTTAAGAGGGAATTCTTCTCTAGAAATTTAGCATTTTGTGAGACAAATGTTATTTGTTCATTTGGGACGTAGAACACATATGCTCTTGAGTTCAAAGCATATCCTACAAACTTACATTTAATTGCCCTATCATCTAATTTGTTAGTTTGTGTGAGCTTAAATATCGCGTCACATCCCTAAACTCTCAGATAACTAAGACTAGGACGTTTCATAGACCATAACTCATATGGTGTTTGACTAACAGTCTTGGAAGGAACTTGGTTTAGTAGTAGTGTTGCATTTCTAAAGTAAGACCCCAAAATGAAAGAGGTAGATCCGTGTCTGGCATCATTGATCGGACCATATCCAATAATGTCTAATTTCTCCTTTCGGAGACCCCATTATGCTGTGGAGTTCCCGGAGGAGTCCACTGGGAACAATGTAATTTTCTCTCAAGTAATCTTGAAATTAGTTGATTAAGTATTCACCACCTCGGTCAGACCTTAGTGACTTAATAACTCTATTAAGCTGATTTTCTACTTCAGCTTTGAAGTCTTTGAATTTCTCAAAGGCTTCAGATTTGTACCGCATAAGGTACATGTGGGAACACAAAACTGGGCGACGCATGTTGTTCTAGGCTCGCTGCCTAGTTGGGAGTACGAAGTAGCCCGCGGGGGACTAAACCGGAGAATAATGGAGTCGACACCCGGTGTGAACCGGGACAATGATTTAAGGCCGCACTCACCCCTCGCAAGGGAAGACCTCAACCATTGGTTCGGAATGGTCCCTTACTTATGCCACTTGTAATGATGTGATTTGTGCAATAATTTAACCAAGCCAAAGCAACATTTATTTCCAAGGATAATTTACTCCTAAGTTCGCAAGCATAAAGATAAATACGGCTAGTATGCAATGTCATAAGCACATTACATTCGATCATAGGCATGCCAGTAGATAATAATTGTACAATCACGCATGAAAGCAAATTGGAATAACGGCGAACATGCAATAGCACACGGAAATCTCATGAACATACTTCGATCATATAATGCGGAAAACAAAGAATAACCTAGACATAATGCAAATTCCAAATGCAAAATAAATGACTAATCATGCTTGAAAATGAACAACAAAATAGGCTAAATCATGCTTGAATACCATCTCATGAACACATCAAATAGATAAATACAGGGATACAAATAGTATGATTGATTACATGATACAAGAGAAATCACCTAAGAAACAATTATGCATGACATGTGATGAAAAGGACTAAGTTCAGTGTATGCACATTCGTGTAGCGTTTGAAAACGTGTTCGAACGGTAAACAGAAGGTTCGCGTTCGTATAGCATTTGAGAACGCGTTCGAACGGGACAAGACCTGATGAAACAAAACGAATTCGCGTTCGAGTAGTGTTCATAAACACGTTCGAACAATAAACAGAAGGTTCGCGTTTGTATAGTGTTTGAGAACGCATTCGAACGGGACCAGACCCGATGCATGATAAAACAAAGGAAATACGTGCACACTCGAGTAGCGTTAGTAAATGCGTTCGAACGATAAACAGAAGGTTCACGTTCGTATAGCGTTCGTAAATGCGTTCGAACGAATAGAGACAGAAAATATGCGTTCATGTGGCGTTCTGAAACGCGTTCGAACGGGGTTACAGCAGTGACCTCAAAAAAATAGTAAACAACATGACGCATACGTGAACGAGTGAATAGATGACACCTAATAAATAATAACGGGCTACAAGGCGCGGCAAAGCATCGTGGTAACGGATTTTAACCCCTCGACATAGAGGACCTTTAATCCAACTTACTAAGCCCATGCGCTAATAACATAATGCATATAAAAATAAAGACAACGATATCGGACTTTGTATACCCGATTGAACACATCTTACATTCACCGAATATACGTCATCCGACGCGGCAAAGCATCGTGGTAAAGGATTTTAACCCCTCGAAACGGAGGACCTTTAATCCAACTTACTAAGCCCATGCGCTATTATCATAATGCTAAAAAATAAAGACAACGATATCGGACTTTGTATACCCGATTGAACACATCTTACATTCAACCGAATATACGTCATTCGGCGCGGCAAAGAATCGTGGTAAAGGATTTTAACCCCTCGAAACGGAGGACCTTTAATCCAACTTACTAAGCCCATATGCTTTATCTCATCATTACACAAACAAATAACATGCATAATTTAAATAATGGATAACAAATGAATCAAAACAACATAAAACAAAATATGTGCCGTTTGCTCAAGTGGTACGTGGAGTTGTATCCCAAGTATAGACAGCACTACCGTCCATTTGGATTCGGCTACGAAATTTATGTCTGGGTTTCCATCCTATATACCACAAGAGGCGACACATTTTCCATTTTATTCAAAGCCACAACATGCATCCATGAACGACTCTCATACGAAATAAATAACTAAAACGATTAAAAGGTGAAT
The DNA here is from genome assembly GCA_019454045.1 of Zanthoxylum bungeanum. Lineage (NCBI taxonomy): Eukaryota > Viridiplantae > Streptophyta > Magnoliopsida > Sapindales > Rutaceae > Zanthoxylum > Zanthoxylum bungeanum. Next base: position 23,504 of record SKCR01038747.1, on the reverse strand, counting down.
AAAAAATAAATACGAAAAGTGCCCTCAGGTCTAACATTTTATGTCGACTCTCGGAAGTACCGTACGCGGTCGTCGGAAGGGTGGATGCTCCGCAACTCCTCCGGTTCACTGGTTCAACATTTTCTCTCGATGTTTCGCTGCTCAAGCTACTATTTTCACTCCGTTTCACTGCTGTTTTATTGCTGATTTGCGGTCACTGTGTTTGCTATATTTAGACTACTGTTTTAGGTGTGTTTTTTTGGTAATTTCAGGGGTGCAGGGCTGCTGTTTCTCGGTAGGTGCAGTGCGGTTTTATAGCAGTTTATTCAGTGATGTTAGGCAATTTCAGGGAGGGTGTTTTGCGGTGATTACAGTGGGGCTTTGTGACTGTTTCGGTGATGCAATTTTGGTGGCGTTAGGGGACTGTTTTGGGTGATGATTCTCGGCTATAGGGAGGTGTTTTAGGGGGCTTGATGTTTTCGGTTATGGAGAGTGAGGGATGATAGGAGAATGGTTTGATGCTTGTTCTTGTTTTGGTCGTGAGGACTAGGGCTTTTTCTTGCTGTCTGTGCGTGAATTGGAGAGGGGGAAGTGTCTTGGCAATGTGTTTCTTTTAAAGACAAAGGGGATGGGTGAATCCTTGCTTGACAATGAAGGGATTTGTGCATTAAATGAGGATATGATTTGGTGTTATGTAAGGAAAACACAAGATTGATTTGAGACAGGATTATGCTTAATTAGGAAGTTCATATATTTGATTGGGGGACATGATATTATTTAGTTAGGAATATAATAATCTTGATTGATTTTAATTAGGCATGATTTTATTTTGAATTGGTATATGATTTTTAGATTTTATTTAATTTTGTCATATGTTAAATATGTATTTTATTAATTTGATATGTTTTATGGGCTTTGGTGGGCTAATTGGGCTTGGATGTGAGGCTAGCAGCAAAACCAGAAATACCGACACCGTTCGAACGCAGATTCGAACGCTACATGAACGCCCGCAATCTGCTTGACGTTCGAACGTGGTCACGAACGCAGCACGAACGAAGACAGTGAACTTGTGAAAATGAATCTGATGACATACTTATTCTGAATTTCCCCTTCCGACGTCCGTTTCTCGTGACTTCCGTGACTTAAAAGGTAGTGTCTCCAAATGAGACTCATCATAGGGACTTATATGCAAAAATGCAGTGTCTACAGTCCCCCCCCACTTTGATGGGACTTTTGTAACGTGTAACAGTGACATCCTATCAAAGTTATGCAATATATTTTCACTTACCTGGCTCGCCAGCTGCCACCTGACTTACATGCCGTCTCGAACTGAGTTGATGATGCAGTGGACCTCGATATTGGGACGCGTCCCAATAGCTGCAACCTACAACGAGGGCCTCGACCCTGGGACGCATCCCAATAACTGCAACCGACAACAGGGGCCTCGACCTTGGGACACATCCCGAAACTGATGATGCAGTGGACCTCGATCCTGGGACGCATCCCAATAACTGCAACTGATATATATGTTGACGTGGGCCTCAACCCCGGGACGCATCCCCAAGACTGCTGCTAGCATTGATGTGGGCCTCGCCCCTTGGGACGCATCCCAAAACTGTTGCCGGTATGTTGATACTTCTAATCGGCTTGTCTTTGCCGCCTTCTCTTTTCTTCTTCAAAAGCTGTGAATACAAAACAAACACAAAACGAATGCCAAAATGTGTTACGTGTATGTATGCATGCATGAGTTTCCTTATCCCGTCGGGTTAGGTCTTCTGCCAAGTTTTCTCTTTCTCAGACGAAATATTACTTCAATCTGTCCACGTTGATCGGCTCATCTGACAGTCTCACTGCCCCATTTCCCATTACTTTCTGCACTATGTAAGGTCATTCCCAGTTAGGTCTGAACTTTCCTCTCAGATCTGTCATCGACGGCCTTGACTGCTTAAGTACCAAATCACCCTTTTTTAATCTTAGTAGGGCGTACCTTCTTGTTGAATGCTTGAGCCAACCTCTTCTGATATATCTGCATGTGATGCAAGGACTTCATTCTCTTTTCATCTAGCAGGGCTAATTGTTCAAACCTCTGTGCGGCCCATTCTTGTTCCGGTAACTCTGTTTCTGCTAATATCCTCATAGACTGTATTACCACTTCCACTGGCAATACTGCTTCCATTCCGTAGACCAAAGAGTAAGGTGTGGCTCCCGTCGCTGTTCTTGCTGATATTTTGTACCCCCACAAAGCATACGGTAGTTTGTCGGCCCAATCCCTATAGTTCTCTGTCATCTTGGCCAAAATTGTCTTTATTGTCTTGTTGGCTCCCTCAACTGCCCCATTTGCCTGCGGCCTGTACAGTGATGACTTATGATGGCCTATCCTGTATTTCTGTAGCATTGCCTTTGTTTCCCCCTGAAACTGAACTCCGTTATCTGTAACCACATGGCGCGGCATACCATACCGACATATGAGATTCCAGGTTATGAACTTTGCCATCTGCTTCGCTGTAACATTGCGGAATGACTCAGCTTCCACCCACTTTGAGAAATAATCTACTGCCACTACTATGAAGCGATGCACATTCGATGCATTCAGTCGAATCTCTCAAATCATATCAATTCCCCATGCTGAGAAAGGCCACGGCTCTGACAACCCGTGTAACTCTATGTGTGCGGCAAATGATTCAAATTATCGTGTGGTTGAAAATCATGACAGTGTTTTACCATCTTCGCGCAGTCTGTCTCCATGGTTGACCAGTAAAAACCTTGTCTCACTATCTTGCGGGACAGATTCAACCTGTTCATGTGCGGACCACATACCCCGGTGTGTACTTCTTCCATTACCTGTTGAGCCTCTTCTTTTCTCAAATATTTCAACTGAATACCGTTTGCTTGCCTCTTGTACAGTTCCCCTTTCAAAATCACATACTGGGAAGCTAATTTCTGAATGGCTAATCTGTCTTTTCTGCCTGTTCCCTCCGGGAGTTCCCTGTGTTCCAGATACCTTTAAATGTCGTAATACCAAGGTTTACCATCGTCGATCCCAACATCCAGGACTCTTTCTATCTCATAAACGGGTCTATTTCTGTTGTCAGTACCAACGGTCTCATTACTAACTTCTCTGGATTTTCCCAAGTTGCTGCAAGTGTAGCTAATGCATCCGCCATTTGATTCTCTTCTCTCGCGGCAAGTGCTGAAACTTACAATCGGGGATAACATGTGCCAACTTTCTGAGGTGAAAAAGGTAAGGTTTCAACCATTCTTCTTTCAATTCCCATTCTCCCTGCATCTGTCGGATCACCAGCATCAAATCTTCGTAGACCTCCACGCTCTCAGCCTTCAAGGCTATCAGCGCAGTCAAACCAAAAGCACATGCTTCATACTCGGCCATGTTGTTAGTTACTCTGAACGTCAACCTCTTGGCCAAGGGCAAAGTCTCTCCTTCGGGGGTTACTATCACGATCCCAATTCCGGCTCCCTTGTAATTCCCTGCTCCGTCAAAATACATCATCCACCCTTGAACTGCTATTGCTTGGATCTCTTTATCTGGTAATTCAAACTTATATTAATCCTCTTCAATAGGTTATAATGCCAGAAACTCTGCCACTGCTCGCCCTTTGATTACTTTGGACGTGAGATACTCAATGTCAAACTCTGTCAGCAATACCAACCATCTGCCTAACTTCCCTAGCAGCGAAGGCACCGAATGCAGATATTTCAAGGGATTTTCTTTTGCCACTACCTGGATCTTGTAGGACTGGAAGTAATGCCACAATTTTCTGGAAGCCCATACCACTGCTAGACAGATCTTCTCTACCTCTTGATAACGAGCCTCATACGGGAGCATCTTCTTACTGAGATAGTAGACTGCATGTTGGAGTTCTACGGTCCCAAGGATCGAATCAAAAGCAATAAAACATGTGTGAATATCAACGATGAAGTTGTGGAATACTTACATCGAGCGGTTAAGCGACGCGGTAGACAACACAAATTCATTTTGCTCGGCAGTGAGGGTGTGCAACTCACTGGTTTCGGCCATTTGAGCTCATTCGTCAAGCTCCAAGCTTCGTAGAACGATTCCCGGCTCATGGGTGGACTTCCCTATCACCTTCGCATGTCTTCGTAGTGTGCTAGCACTCTTGATTTTGCCACAAAATCATGACTTAAGCTTCCCATCCTCTCAGTTTTTCACAGCAAACAGAACCAGAAAAATGGCCCCAATGGCGTGTGAGAGGAAGAAGAAATAGAGGAGAGAGAGATGGTTTTTTGTTACAAAAAATTGGTAAATGATTTTCCAAAAACATATACACAATTTTTGCCTCCAAAAAAGTCAAGCAATTAAAGCAATAAATGCTTGCCAACCATACACATCACTTGCCATCAATCAATGAATAGTGACTGGCGTCAATCACTCAAAGTGAAAGAAATCCATCACTTGATTGACGAATGATGTGACGCTAGATGCTACTAGCGATTTGACACTTGATTTGACTTGCGTGCCACAATCGAATTCGAAATACGAATGCGCTCGCAAATAATCCCGAGCTCGGGTTCGCTAATTCCAAATCAACAAATTTTCCGTTGCGACGTAATTAAATCTAATTTAATTAAATAATCATGCCTAGCATAATTACTATTCACGTCACTAACGAATTAATTCTAAATTAATTCGTTCGCCCGAATTAAAATCTAATTTTAATTCCGCGTCGAAATCTAATTTCGTTTAATATATCAAATATATTAATTTATCGATTAATTCCAAATTAATCGTTATCTCTCTTTAATTGATATTTTATCCTAGATAAAATATATCCGCTATTAATCCCAGATTAATTTTCTCTCTCTTCTAATTAATCCTAGATTAATTAAAAGGTGCGAGTCATACATCATCGGTGAATCTTTGGGAAGCGACCCATGAGATCCCCAGATATATTGGCAGTAAATTTGGTTGTCGGACTATCCGAACACGTAAGTACCCAGTACTACGTTTTACCGATTTACAAGACAAGGTTGGCTTCTAGCAAAGCGCCATGCCTTCCCAATTCTCCGGAAATATCCTTAAAGGAATAAAGGATCTATATCAGGCGTAGTATACGTAGTATTGCATATTTCTGTCTAGTATCGGATGATCACGTGCTAGGCCTGGGGCTGGAATTGTGTCTGCCCCGTACGAAGCACATGTCGGATGTCTGGTGACCAGTCTCTACAATCGGATAAACATGACCTTGTCATTTTATCCCAATAGCTGCAGCATTTAAGTTAACCAGTCCCGTATCCTACTTGACCATCATCTCCATATGACTGGAGTGACACTTCCGTCTTGACATCACACCCAACACACTACGATTCTCAATATACCCAGCATTGGCGTACACAGAACCTGTTAAAACCCTGGACAACCGCAACCAAAGTATATAGATTGTCGCAATTATTAGCGGTGCAATTCTCAGGTTAAGACCAAATACACCTACCCTGATATCGGACTTCCATAGACATATAATCATACTACCAATGGAATTCCGAGGGGGTCTATCCAGAGCGAAGTTGTTTCCCGTACCATCGGTAAAACACAACCTCCTATTACACTTGCATGAGTATCCTATACCCAAATATATGAGAACTATGTCGTTGTGCCCTCACAACGCGCACAAGTGTAATACTAGTCTTTTACGTATTTATCGATGTCCAATCTCGATAATACTCTGACTAGGGATATTTAATGATTAATCCTTCGTGGACTAATACTGTCTCATATCATTCTCAATCCAGGAACTAATCATAGGGACCTCCTATCATTTATACATCTAGGTGATCTAATCACAAATGATAAGAGAGCAATCTCTTTTGTCACATAGTTAATTTGTACAACAACACCATGATCTGTACAAATAGTGACGCTATGGGTCATAATTGTCCAACACTGCATGCTCTACCCCGGTCTCATCTGTCTGTACCATCATCGCCCTCAGTGCTTCTGATTCTATAGCCAAATATAGTACCAAGGGTCTGCCCGGTCTCGGAGGTTTCAAAACAGGAGGCTTCACCAAATATTCCCTGATCTTGTCGAAGGCTGACTGACACTGCTCATTCCATTTCACTGGATGGTCCTTTCTCAGCAGTTTGAAAATAGGCTCACACACTAATGTCAACTTGGCGATGAACCGACTGATATACTGAATTTTTCCCATGAATGCTCTAACCTCTTTCTCTGTCTTCGGTACCGGCATCTCAGTAATTGCCTTGATTTTCTCAGAATCTACTTCTATCCCTCCCATTCCTACTGTATGTCCAAGTAATTTTCCAGATGTCACTCCAAACACACACTTCTTAGGATTCAACCGCTGGTTGTACTTATCGACCCTCTGAAAAGAACTTCTCCAGTGCTTCTATGTGCCCGATTCTTGTCTCTGATTTCACAATCATGTCATCCACATACATTTCAATCTCTTTGTGCATCAGATCGTGGAACAATGTAGTGGCCATCCGCTGATAAGTAGCTCCTGCGTTTTTGAGCCCAAACGGCATTACCTTGTAACAATAAGTACCCCACTCTGTGACAAAGGCAGTTTTGTGCTTGTCTTCCTCAGCCATAAGAACCTGATTATACCCTGAAAACCCATCTGCAAATGAATACTTGGCAGATAAAGTTGCACTATCAACTAGTACATCAATATGAGGTAGGGGAAAATCATCTTTCGGACAAGCCTTGTTGAGATCTCTGTAATCCACACACATTCTGACTTTCCCGTCTTTCTTCGGCACCGGCATAACATTTGCCAACCACTCAGGATACTTCACTACTTCCAGGAACCCCACATCTATTTGTTTCTTAACCTCTTCTCTGACCTTCCCAGCCCACTCAGGTCTCATCCGTCGAAGTTTCTGTTTCACTGGCCTCATATTAGGATAAGTCGGTATTGTGTGTTGGGCAATGCTTCTGTCTACCCCAGGCATGTCCTCGTAGGACCAAGCAAATACTTTGGCATATATGACCAATACTTTTCTAATTTCTCCCGCTCTTCAGCGGTAACTTCACTTGCAATCAGAATTTCCTTGGGGTTCTCAGGCGTGCCCAAGTTAAATGCATTCGTTCTGGTGGAGCTGATATCAAATATACTCAAGTCATGCAAGTTAGAGGAAAAAGACTCGGGCAAATAAGCAAAATGATTGTCTTTATTGCTAATAAATGCGGTAGTACACTCAAATAAATCAGGAAGATAAATGTCTTCATAATCGGCAGACACTTCATCCTCTGCAACCAGGTTCTTCTCAGACTTCTTATCTTTTTCGAGAGTCAGGCTCTCCAATTTCATCAATTCTTCTTCCCAATTCTCTTCCTCCATAACTTCTTCGGTCAACGGCTTCTTACCAAGCATCTCTTGGAAGATCTCAAAACCAGGCACCACAATTCCGTTAACTTCTATTGGTTCGGGCTCACTCTGATACCTTGAAGCCTTTACAAAGCAATCCATCAATTTCAGCTCTTTCTTTTTAACCTTCGGCTTTTCCTCGTCAGATTTGTACCCCAAACCCCTCCGAGTAGTCTATCCTCTAACGTCTGGCAGTTTTGAACCATCACCTGGTTCGAACTTCATTTTTCCCATGATCATAGCTACCTTAGGATCCACCAATTCCTCAAAAGTTGCCGACACTTGGAACCTCGTGAAAGGTTGTATTTCCAAAGCAGCCACAATATTGTCTACCTCAGCTTGGATGGTGACAATCTATCCCCCACATGGGAACTTAATCATCTGATGTAGAGTGGAGGGCACGCCCCCAAGCTTATGAAACCAAGGCCTTCCCAACAATAAGGAAAAAGTGGCTGGGATATCCAGCACTGTGATCTCAACTTCGTCCTCAATACGACCAACCTTGACCGCTGCTACAAATGTACCCTCAACTCCTCGCTTACTGTCATCATAAGCCTTGATAGTCATACTAGAGGGATTCAGATCTGTTGTTTTTATACCCAACTTGGCCAAAATCTTCGACGGGTACACATTAATGGATGAGCCGTCATCCACCATCACACAAGAGGTCCATTTACCCCTCACTTCAGCTCTGATAAACAAAGGTCTATTATGATTCTCCCCTCAGCTGAGAGTTCTTCCTCAGAAAAAGTGATTGCCTGTAAAGCCTCCTTTTGCACTGACCCAACAAACATTGCAGGGTTGGCATCCTCTGTCACCATTATCTTGCTTAAGGCCTCAACCATAGCCCGCATGTGCTCCTGAGATGCACACAACAAATCTCAGATACTCACTTGTGCTCGGGTTTTCCTCAACTGCTGCAGCACTACATCTCCCTCGGCATTTTCTGTATTCTCAGCCACTTCCTTACCCTCTGATAACACTATTTTACCCTTCTCAGTCATATCATTGTAGAAACACCCACTGCGTGTCATCCCCCTTACTTCTTCTTCATCTTCACTGTTACTATCCCAAATTCCAAGGAAATAGGCTTGGTGGTCAAAGGATTTGAGGACAAGGCTTTCGGGTAGGCCAGAGTTTATCATATAGGTCGGTGGGGGACATAGTGGTAATTTGGTATGGGATTTTGGTGTGTGTTGGGGCGTTATATTTCAGGGTTGGGTATCTTTTTGGAGTCTATAAGGTCTTGGATTTCACGGCGGAGGCGGGCATAATTATCAGTGTCGTGGCCTTTCTGTTGGTGGAAGTGACAGTATTGGCTCAGATTGAGATGTGATGGTGGAGGGTTGGGAAGTGGTTTGGTCTCCAAGGGTTTCAGAAGTTCTTGTCTTTTTAATTTCTCCAGCACCTTAGACAAGGGAATCCCTAAGTTGGAGAAACTCCGATTCCGGATGGCAGCAATCTCCGCAGAAACAGGTTTGGTACCTGATGTTCCCCCAATAGGCCTCCTACTTAGGCCATAAAACTTCATGTTCTCTGCTTCTTCTTCTTCGATATCCATGACAGTTTCCCTCAACTGTCGGAAGTCATTGATCATGGAGGTCATTCTCCTCAGTTTCCTATAAATCGAGGGCTTAGTGCCTTTGATGATCATTTTAATCTGGTCCTTCTCAGAGGGTCGAGTCTGCATTTTCAGAAGTTGGCTTCTCCAGCGGTCTACATACTCCTTGCAGCTTTCCTCCGGCTTCTGCTTAGTGTTCTCCAAATCACTGAGTGACAAATAAATTTCCAGATCTTTAACATATTGCTTCAGAAAAGCATCAGCCAGTTCTCTCCAATATTCCCTAATCTTCTTCTCAAGGCTGTGATACCAAACTACCGGCGCTCCCTCAAGTGACATCCCAAACATTTTCTGCACTTGACGCTTGGATAAACCCACTGAACTCATAACTGAAACATACTGACGGAGATGGACCCTCGGATCCCCATTCCCGTTGAACTTAGCCATATCCGGCATCTTGAACTGAGCTGGGAACTGTTCTTCGAAGGTCATTGCCTCATAATCTAACAACTCTTCATGTTTACCCCTCATTTTGCGGGTAACTATTTCAACCAGATCCCGAAGCTTCTGAAATTCTTCCTGAAACCCAATCACTATGTCTGTTGCATACTCTACCATGTCGTCATCAAAAGCGGGGATATCATCCCCCAACCCACTCGGAGGCTCTTCACGCCTCACATTCTCAGAATTCCCCCCAGCACGGGGTACAGCCATACCAGCCACAGCAATAGTCAAGGCTTGCAACTGTTCAGTAATTTTGGCGAGACCGTTTTCCAACTGATTTATCCGGGATACCTCGTTATCGGATGAACTCATGATGTCTTTATAGACATAGAGGGTGTTAACAGGATATATGTATGCATGAGATGAATGAGATGCATGCGATACAATGAATATATCAACTTATTAAAATTTTCACACAAATCGGCCCATCAACATTTTAGAAGCTTTTGGGCTAACTGTCATAGGAGTGAACTCATCCCAGTTTAAATGGCCCAACAAGTTCACATCTCATGGCAATAAGTCCAACTGTATCCAAATGATAATGCTCCTAAACACAAACATATAATGGCCCATTGGCGTTTTAGAAGCTTTTGGCACAATCATCATAAGATACATTCTTGTCCCAGTTTAAATGGCCCAACAAGCACATACCTCATGAAAAAAGGTCTGAATGGATCCAAACAATAATGTTCCCAAACACAAGCATACAGAAATAATTTCTACAGAGTGGCCCATCAATATTTCAGAAGCTTTTGGCCCAATTGTCATAGGATACGAACTCATCCCAGTTTAAATGACCCAACAAGTTCGCATTTCTGACAAGAAGTCCAACTGCATCCAAATGAGGATGGTCCATAAGCACAAGGAAATCGTTGCTATATGCCATACAACCCTGGTCTACGTGTGGGTTTGCGGGAGTGTAGACAAAAACTCTCGCTGGCGAAGGATTTCCCACAACTAGGTCTCCCCACTCAATGGTTCGAGCGACCAAGTGAGCGCACCTTTTTTATACCATACAGTACGTGCCAACGAGTTATGGTGTGTGACTGACTGTCAAATGGATTTCCCATTGTAGATTCCCCAGAAGGAGGGTGGAGTGATGCTATCTTAAGTACCCAAGCCTCTTAGGCTCTTATCGCTTGGTGACAGGAATAAACAAAGAGTCCTCTAAATTAGTCCATCACAATAGGCTACGAGTAAATGATCTAGGTGTCTTCACAGCTTTTCCTTATAGAAAGGTAGTGAATGAAGGAAGACACCAAACCATTACCAGTCTTCAAAGTGCTTTTGATTAAACCCCATTTAACCCACAGTTGACAGGGTTAATTAAAGCACAAATCATAATATTACAAGACATTATTTCGGGGCCGATTCTCTATCCCCAGTGGAGTCGCCAGACTGTGGGAACACAGAAACTGGGCGACGCATGCTGTTCTAGGCTCGCGGCCTAGTTGGGAGTACGGAGTAGCCCGCGGGGGACTAAACCGGAGAATAATGAAGTCGCCACCCAGTGTGAACCGGGACAAAGATTTAAGGCCGCACTCACCCCTCGCAAGGGAAGACCTCAAACCATCGGATTCGGAATGGTCCCTTACTTATGCCACTTGTAATGATGTGATTTGTGCAATAATTTAACCAAGCCAAAGAAACATTTATTTCCAAGGATAATTTACTCCTAAGTTCGCATGCATAAAGATAAATACGGCTAGTATGCAATGTCATAAGCACATTACATTCGATCATAGGCATGCCAATAGATAATAATTGTACAATCACGCATTAAAGAAAATTGGAATAACTGCGAACATGCAATAGGACACGGCAATCTCATGAACATACTTCGATCATATAATGCGGAAAACAAAGAACAACCTAGACATAATGCAAATTCCAAACTCAAAATAAATGACTAATCATGCTTGAAAATGAACAACCAAATAGGCTAAATCATGCTTGAATACCATCTCATGAACACATCAAATAGATAAATGCAGGGATACAAATAGTATGATTGATTACATGATACAAGAGAAATCAATTAAGAAATAATATGTCTGACATGTGATGAAAATGACTCAGTTCAGTGTATGTGCGTTTGTGTAGCGTTTGAAAACACGTTCGAACAGTAAACAGAAGGTTCACGTTCGTATAGCGTTTGAGAACGCGTTCGAACGGGATATGACCTGATGAAACAAAATGCATTCGCATTTGAGTAGCGTTCGTAAATGCGTTCAAACGATAAACAGAAGGTTCGAGTTCGTATAGCGTTTGAGAACGCGTTCGAATGGGACCAGACCTAATGCATGATAAAACAAAGGAAATACGTGCACGCTCGAGTAGCGTTTAAATGCGTTCGAATGGTAAACAGAAGGTTCACGTTCGTATAGCGTTCGTAAACGCGTTCGAACGAATATAGATAGAAAACATGCGTTCATGTGGCGTTCTGAAACGCGTTCGAACGGGGTTACAGCAGTGACCTCAAAAAAATAGTAAACAACATGACGCATACGTGAACAGGTGAATAGATGACACCTAATAAATAATAACGGGCTACAAGGCGCGGCAAAGCATCGTGTTAAAGGATTTTAACCCCTCGACATAGAGGACCTTTAATCCAACTTTCTAAGCTCATGCGCTAATAACATAATGCATATAAAAATAAAGACAACGATATCGGACTTTGTATACCCGATTGAACACATCTTACATTCAACCGAATATACGTCATCCGGCGCGGCAAAGCATCGTGGTAAATGATTTTAACCCCTCGAAACGGAGGACCTTTAATCCAACTTACTAAGCCCATGCGCTAATATCATAATGCATAAAAAAATAAAGACAACGATATCGGACTTTGTATACCCGATTGAACATATCTTACATTCAACTGAATATACATCATTCGGCGCGGCAAAGCATCGTGGTAAAGGATTTTAACCCCTCGAAATGGAGGACCTTTAATCCAACTTACTAAGCCCATACGCTTTATCTCATCATTACACAAACAAATAACATGCAGAATTTAAATAACGGATAATAAATGAATCAAAACAACATAAAACAAAATATGCGTCGTTTACTCAAGTGGTACGTGGAGTTGTATCCCAAGTACAGACCGCACTACCATCCATTCGGATTCGGCTACGAAATTTATGTCTGGGTTTTCATCCTATATACCACAAGAGGCGACACATTTTCCATTTTATTCAAAGCCACAACATGCATCCATGAACGACTCTCATACGAAATAAATAACTAAAACGATTAAAAGATGAATAAAAAATAAATATGAAAAGTGCCCTCAGGTCTAACCTTTTATGTCGACTCTCGGAAGTACCGTACGCGGTCGTCGGAAGGGTGGATGCTCTGCAACTCCTCCGGTTCATTGGTTCAACATTTTCTCTCGTTGTTTCGCTGCTCAAGCTACCGTTTTCGCTCTGTTTCGCTGCTGTTTTGCTGCTGATTTACGGTCACTATGTTTGCTATATTTAGGCTACTATTTTAGGTGTGTTTTTCGGTAATTTCAGGGGTGCAAGGCTTTTGTTTCTCGGTAGGTACAGTGCGGTTTTATGGAAGTTTATTCGGTGATGTTAGGCAATTTCAGGGAGGGTGTTTTGCGGTGATTACAGTGGGGCTTTGTGATTGTTTTGGAGATGCAGTTTTGGTGGCGTTAGGGGACTGTTTTGGGTGATGATTCTCGGCTATAGGGAGGTGTTTAGGGGGCTTGATGTTTTCGGTTATGGAGAGTGAGGGATGAGAGGAGAATTCTTTGATGCTTTTTCTTGTTTTGGTCGTGAGGACTAGGGCTTTTTCTTGCTGTCTGTGCGTGAATTGGAGAGGGGGAAATGTCTTGGCAATGTGTTTCTTTTATAGACAAAGGGGATGGGTGAATCTTTGCTTGACAATGAAGGGATTTGTGCATTAAAGGAGGATATGATTTGGTGTTATGTAAGGAAAACACAAGATTGATTGGAGATAAGATTATGCTTAATTAGGAAGTTCATATATTTGATTGGGGGACATGATATTATTTAGTTAGGAATATAATAATCTTGATTGATTTTAATTAGACATGATTTTATTTTGAATTGGTATATGATTTTTAGATTTTATTTAATTTTGTCATGTGTTAAATATGTATTTTATTAATTGGATATGTTTTATAGGCTTTAGTGGGCTAATTGGGCTTGGATGTGAGGCTAGCAGTAAAACAGAAATACCAACACCGTTCGAACGCAGATTCGAACGCTACACGAACGCCCGCAATCTACTTGACGTTCGAACATGGTCACGAACGCAGCACGAACGAAGACAGTGAACTTGTGAAAATGAATCTGATGACATACTTATTCTGAATTTCCCCTTCCGACGTCCGTTTCCCGCGACTTCTGTGACTTAAAAGGTACTGTCTCCAAATAAGACTCATCATAGGGACTTATATGCAAAAATGTAGTGCCTACAGTACACATACCAATATCGCGAGTGATCATCGATAAAGGTAATGAAGTATGAGAATCCACCTCTAGCGGTGACTGACATTGGTTCGCATACATCAGCGTGTATGAGTTTTAATGTCTCTGTTGCACGATGTCCTTTACTTTTTAAGGGTAATTTGGTCATTTTACTAAGTAAACAAGATTCACAAGTTACATAAGGTTCATATTTGAAGGGTCTGAAATACTCATCCTTATGTAGCTTAATTAATCTTGTTTCATTGATATGACCTAAGCGACTGTGCCATAGAAGTGATTCATTGAGATTATTCGAGTTAACGTTGTATATATTAAAGGTTGAACATTTTTTGTTAGTTTGTAAGACATATATACCATTATTCAAAATATCATCTCCATATTTTATTTCATTGAAATAAATAGAACATTCATTACAACTTATTAGGCATGAAAAGCCTTTATTACATAAAGAAGAAATTGAAATGATGTTCTTTACTAGAGAATGTACATAAACATAATCTTTTAAGTCTAAAACTAAACCATTTGGAAAAACTAATGAATAAGTCCCCACGCACAATGCAGTCAGTTTTGCTCCATTACCCATGCGTAAGTCAACCTATTCATCACGGAGTCTCCTACTGTTTCTTAGGCCCGGCACATTGTTACACAAGTGAGTCCCACAACCGGTGTCAAGCACCCAAGTAGAAGGTTCAGAGTTTTGAGAATATAGTTCAATTATATACAACATACCTAAAGCATTGGGCTTCTTGGCCTCTTGGGCTTCCCTAGCTTCATTGTCTTTCAAGGATCTGCAGTATTTCTTCCAATGACCCTTCTTTCCACAAAAGAAACATTTCCCATTTCCCTTTTTTCTTCTCCACCTTACCATTGGGCTTAAGGTGATATGGAGCCTTGGTCTTGCCCTTATTTTTCTTTGGGCCTCGTGGCTTCAGGTCCGTACCCGTAAACATGACGGAGGTTTTAAGCTCCGGTTTCATGTCATTCTTTGCTTGCTTTATCAGATTGTGCAATTCTGCTAAATTAGCTTCTTTATCAGACAGATAAAACTGCATAATAAAGTTAGAGAAGTCTTTTGGTAAGGACTAAATAATTAGATCGTGACCTATCTCATGATCCATGATGAACCCGAGGTTGGCCAATTTTTCAATGTGGCCAATCATCTTAAGCACATATCCACTAACAGATCCTTTCTTATACATTGTTTTGAAAAAGGCACATGACACTTGGAATCTCACGGTATGAACGGAAGTTACATACAACTCCTTCAAGTGAAAGATGATGGTTTGAGCATCCATATCTTCGTGAGCTTTCTAAAGTTCGTCCGACATAGAGCCAAGCATTTTGCAAACTGTTTGCTCATCATCATCGACGTGTTTCTTCCAAGCATCAAATTTATTTTGGTCAGCATCTTCTGCGTGTTCAGGGTGAAATGGTCTTTCAAGAACATAGAAAATATTTTCTTATCGTAAGACAATTTTAAGGTTTCTAAACCAGTCATTGTAGTTGTCCCATTTGAGCTTATACTCATCAAGGATGGAACGAAGTGATACTCTGTTTTCCATTTGAATATTTGTGAAATATTTTAACCCACCTGTTAAGAGAGAATGTTAAAATTAGGAATATGTTTTCATTAATGTTTCATAATAACATGAGCTTTTAATATTATGAAGTTGTTATCACTCAATTGTTTTAAAATTTTAAGCAAATCACATCAACCTCAATATGATGGATTTCTTGTGGGCAAGGATCCCATTATCATCATTTCATAACTCCGACTAGGGTCGGTCGTTATAAAAGACGATAATTAGGTAGGTTCCCAACCAATATATGATATAGATCACAATTCCTTGATCATTGGGTTGGGCAATCAAATATGCCATAGCTTATGCTAGTCCTTGTGGACACCCAATATTTACCACTAAGTTATAAAACCACGCCTAAGGGTCACTGCGTCTTATGACTCAGAAAAGTCAAAACATTATCAATAGTACGATTTAGGGACAAAATAGTATTAGTCAGTCTGGTAAAGCGTAGTCCTGCCAATACGGTTTAAGTCATTTGGGTCTATACTTTACAATGGGAGGTAAATTTTAGACTTAAATTATTATTGAGGATTTTAGCAAGTTTAAGTGAATAACTGTCAAATGGATTCCTCCATTGAAAATTCCCCAGAGGGAGGGTGAAGTGAACTCTCTTAAATACCCTTACCTCTTAAGCTTTTATTATCTTGGTGACAGGATTAAACATTAGATCCTCCAAATTAGTCCAACACTTTAAATATGCTTTAAGGTAAGCTTTGAGTAAATGATTATCTAGATGTCTTCACATATTTTCCTTTTGGCTATAAAAAGGTAGTGAGTGAAGGAAGACACCAAATCATTATCTAACTCTAGTAATACCTTTGGTTAAATTAACTTTAGTTTGGAAAGTTTTATTAACGCCTTGGTCCCACCCCACTTGTATCTTTTATAATGTCTTTTATTATAAACAAGTGATTTATATTTATTAGCCTTAAAGGTAATAAATCTCTAAGTTCATCATGGAATAATTACTTAGCTAAATGATAAGCAATACACTCTTTATTTCCTTAGAAAGTCTCTAGATGCTTGCACCTTAAAATAATCATGTCAATTCTAATCATACATAGAATCATCAAGCATATGAGTTTTAATATGTTGGAATTATTTTAGGCATTAAATAACTTTGATTAATATTTAATTATGATATTGTATTTTATTTTATTCAAATAAATTTACTATTCATATTTTTTTTACAGATGTGTGAACTTTAAATGCAATTTCACAATTCAAATCCTAACCAAATCATGCAAAACTTATGCCTAAAATTAAGTTCAGGGCATTAGCGTTCCAACGAGTTTTTACATACCCAATTTCGAGTTCAAATGAGAGAGAACTAATCAAAACAAAAACCTAGCTCTGATACCACTGTTGGGAAGCGGCCGCGAGTGCGCAGCGGAAAATCAAAAATTATGATGCCGCTATCCCTTTGCCCAAGACCCATTTGTTTTGATTATTATACAAGCCTAGGCATGTTACTATATATTCTAAGTATAAAAACTCATAAAACATGCAAAGAACATAAACCTAAACATGCTAACTATCATAAGAACTCTAATTAAAATAAAGAAAGAAAAATACTTACTTTAACCGAAGAGTCCTCAAGTCCTCCCTCCAATCTACAAGCTTTTCTCGAACTCAGCAAGCTCTTCCACGTTCCAAAGAGCCGCCCAAGTGTGTGGCCTTCAAAGGTGCACACACCAAAGCCAAAACTCAATGGCAAGACTACGCCTTGAGTGCACAGATATTTTGCCCTTGGTGCTAGCCCAGGCAAATACCTCAAAACTTTTAACTCGAGATTCTTCTAGTCAATTAGACTTAAGGATCCTCAAAATCAGTGGCTTACTCTTAAACTTTAGAGTTTCTCACTTATATAAACCCAATATATGAAAGGTTTTGTGTACAAATTTGTAAAGAATTCTTTGGGTTTATATAGGTGCTCCAAAGACAACAAAATAATTAAGAATCCGATGTTGGATAAATGTTAATTTAATCTTAGCCATTGGATCTTAATTTAGTGGTTTAATGAGATTATAAAACCCTAATAAGAGTTTGGACCGAATTGGAATTCAAAACAAATAACAAATAAAAAAATTTTACTATTCAGGTTTATTTATTCCAATTTCCAAAGTGCCCCTATCGTCATTTATCAATCCCTAAGCCACTATGGAACCTCATAAATGATCTGTTCAATAATTAAGCACATTGAACCATTTATGACCAATTCCTACAGCAATCATATATGCTGTTAAATTTATATTGTGCATTGTTAACCATTGATTTCGACTTTGTTGTGTGTAACCTTTTGGGTTCCCCTCAAGTTAGACATGAAATGAATCATGATAATTTAATCGAACATAAATTATCCTCCGATCAGATGGTTGTTCGATTTCAATGACCAAGGTTGACATCTGATGAGTGGTATTTATATCACTATTTCCCACTCATTTAACTTAACATTTTGTATAGTTTCTTGAGTTTTGTGAATGTTTTGATGTGTTTTGTGTTATTTTGTAGATAAATAAAGTTTCAGGACATTCTAGAGGTGATTTGGAGCAAAACAGTGAAAATTGGCGAAAAAGGGCATTTTGGTAATTTCCAGCGTCGCGCCGCCCAGACCTTCCGCGTCGCGACGCCCAGCATGCGCCGAATCTGCTAAAGTGCGCCGGGTCAACATATCAGGATTTGAGAAGTTTGACTTTGCTAACATGCGCCGTGCCACGTGTCACCATCACATCCAATCTGCTAACGTGCGCCGTGCCACGTGTCAACATCATATGCTGCCGACACTCAGACTTGACACGTGTCGCCTCGTCATCAGCCACGTCAGCGGTCAACGAGTCAACTTTGCCATGTGTCATGCCACATCATCATCCACGTCAGCTGGTCAACCTAGTCAACTTGCCACGTCAGCCTCAGCCAATCACAACTTGACACGTGTCGCCACGTGTCGCCATCCTATTGTGCCGACAAGTGAACAGTCAGCCGCCACGCCACGTCATGCCACGTCATCGCCACGTCGTCGCCGCGTCAGCATGACGTCATCAATGACGTCATCACAATAATTGAGAATTAGCCGCCTTGACACGTGTCGCGTGAACAGTCAGCCGCCTTGCTATGTGTTGCCTTCTCATTGTGCCACGTCGACAAATCCAGCGTCGCGACGCTGAGGACCTTGGCGTCGCGACGCCCGAACAGTGAAAAATTTTCCTATAAATACCAGCGCGAATTTTCATTTTTCAGTTGTTATTCTCTCTCTTCAAATTACGTGTAAAGAGAGTTTCTCTCTCTAAAAAAATTTAGTTTTTAATTTTTTTTTACTTTTGTAATTTAATTTTAATTACTTTTTGTAATAATAATAAGTTTACTTTCTTTATTTTTTTTTTACAGTTTTACTATTTACCATGATGAGGTAATTCTCCAGCTAAGGTGAAAGGTAATTCTTTTACTGTTGCTCTTTAGTTTAATCTCCCTTAAAAATAATATATTTACTAATTAAAATACTGATTAATAAATGATACCGCTATATTGGTCGGTTGGGAAATTTATTTAATCTGGTTTAAACCTGACTTAATCAAGGAAACCGCTATATTGGTCGGTTGGTATATTTATTTTCTGTTGGTTTGAACCTGATTAATCAATGATACCGCCAGATTGGTCGGTTAATAAATTTATTTTATCTGGTTTAAACCTGACTTAATCAAGGAAACCGCTATATTGGTCGGTTGGTATATTTAATTTCTGTTGGTTTAAACCTGATTAATAAAGGATACCGCCAGATTGGTCGGTTAATAAATTTATTTTGGTACCGCCTTTATGGCTGGATTATGGACAAATATTACCGCCTATATGGCTGGTTGGACTTAATTGGACTTAATCAGGATACCGCCAGATTGGTCGGTTGGTTAAATAATATCACAAGTTTATATATTATTTTATTGGGAGATTTCTAAATTAGTAATAGTAAAAGTAATTCCTTTTACCTTAGCATTTTATTTTTATTGTATTTTTACTTTTCAGTATTTATTTTAACGCAATTATTTTTCAGCATTTTATGTCTTTTATTTTCAAGTTTTTACCAGCCCTAGCTATGTGTAATAACTAAGTTAGTATCTAGGGTTGTGATGAAATTCAATGTCACGGGTTTATAAGGGTTAGATTATAATTTGGGTAATATAAAGATTTATTTATTGAGTCTTAATCTTAATGCTCTTTAATTAACTGGCCATTAATTAAATTGATTAGGTAAACTTAAAATGAACTAGACATAAGGATTTTAAGTTTAAGACCTTAGATTCAATAGCCCACGATCTTCCTTAAGGATAGATAACCCTTTCAATAGATTTCCTTACAGGATAGGAATATACCTGTCGGGCGGGGGTAGTCTTAATTGGAACTTAATCGAAATGAATCTAGGTAATTTGGTTGACATAGACATATGGTTCAATTGGATTATACTAGGTATTTGTAATTGACCATCGGAAGAGGCTTTTACATAAATTAGTGTTCCAGGTTAATAAATCAATATATTACCCAATTATAAAATAACCACTTTATCTTTAAATAATATTGGAATAAATCACAACCCTAGATAGTTTTAATATTGAATTTTCTCAAAATATCTTTTCAACCAATTTTAGTTACTTGCCTTTAAATTTAGAATCGTCGCTATTTCAAATCAATTAAACAACATGTTAGATACTAGTAATCATTTAACCTCATAAAATTAATAACTTAGGTATTAAGTCCTCGTGGGATCGATACTTTTTATACTACTTGAACGATACGTACGCTTGCGTTATACGTGTGTGTTTACGCCGGTCAAGTTTTTGGCGCCGTTGCCGGGGACTTATTTATCTTTTATTATTAGTTTAGGGGTTAGATACTTTTACTTGTATCTAATTTCTTTTACTTATTGTTATTGTTTTCTTGTGTTTCGTTCTCAGAAACTTCATGAGACGAACCAGAAGCTTTGAACTCCGACCATTTGACCCAGAAATTGAAAGAACTATCAGACAGTTGAGAAGAGAAAGGCGAGAAGCCCAAGAAGCTTTAGTCAACATGGAACCTGAACCTTTGGAGGTTGCACCTCCAATACCCATTCGAGACAGAACCATTCCGGTGGTTGACAGACTCATTTCATGTATTGTACTCCCTCCATTACCAGCAAATGCGGGTGACATCAAAACTTGCATTCAGATGATGCAGCAGTCAGTACAGTTTGGAGGAAATGCAACTGAAGATCCTAATGCCCACATCAGCAACTTCCTGGAAGTTTGCGGTACTTTCAATTACAACCGAGAAGCTGAAGAAGCAATGAGACTACGTGTTTTCCCATACTCTTTGAAGGACAGAGCTAAAACCTGGTTACATTCATTACCAGCAGGTTCTATCACAACATGGAACATCTTAGCCACCAAATTTCTGGCAAAGTATTTTCCACCAGCCAGAACCGGAAAGCTAAGGAATGACATCACATCCTTTGTGCAACAAGATTCAGAAACTCTCTACGAAGCTTGGGAAAGGTACAAAGATCTACTCCGGAAATGTCCACACCATGAAATTCCAAAATGGCTTCAAGTCCAAACATTTTACAATGGGCTTTCTGGAATAATGAGAACCACAATTGATGCTGCTGCTGGAGGAGCTTTAATGGAAAAAGGTGAAGATCAAGCCTGGGAACTCATTGAAGAAATGGCCAACAACAACTCTTTGTGGCCAACTGAAAGAAGTTTGATTCAAAGAATTGCAGGAATATATGAGGTTGGAGCTAATACAGCAGTCAACACCAAGCTAGATCAAATATGCAAATTCATGGAGACTCTTACCACTGGATCCACAAGTTCACCATATGGAGGAGCACCAGAATCAAATCAACATGAAGAAACGGTGAATTATGTCAACAATTTCAACAGGCAGGGGAACAATCCATATTCCAACACCTACAACCCAGGGTGGAGGAATCATCCTAATTTTTCATGGAGCAACAATTCAGGCCAACAGCGGAACTATCCACCACCTGGATTCCAGCAACAGAATAAGGCCAGGAGCAGACAAATGAACCAGTGATGGCAGAGATGTTAGCTCAACTAAAAAGATATGAAGCCATGATTCAGAGCCAATCAGCTTCCATCAAAGCACTGGAGAATCAAATCGGCCAACTGGCCAATGCTCAGAGTTACAGACCACCAGGTAATCTTCCGAGCAACACAGAACCAAATCCAAAGAACCGAGGGAAGGAACAATGTCAAGCCATTACCTTAAAGAGTGGTACTGAAATCAACAAAGATTTTGGAGTCAAAACAGCTGCTGAGGAAGTTCCAAAAGATGCAGTTCCACAGATGGAAGAAAAAAAGAAGCAAAGGAAAAAGAAAAAGAACAGATCACTCCACCTCCACCATTTCCTCAGCGTCTTCAGAAAAACAAACTGGACAAACAGTTTGCTCGTTTCTTGGAGATTTTCAAAAAGCTGCACATTAACATACCATTTGTTGAAGCCTTGGAACAAATGCCCAGTTATGTCAAATTCATGAAAGACATCCTTTCACGAAAACGGAGATTGGGAGATTACGAGACAGTAGCTTTGACAGAAGAATGCAGCGCCATCATTCAGAGGAAGCTTCCCCCGAAGTTGAAAGATCCTGGCAGTTTCACAGTCCCATGTACCATTGGAGAACATTACATCGGTAAGGCTTTATGTGATTTAGGTGCCAGTGTTAATTTAATGCCTTTTTCTATTTACAGGAAACTGCAAATTAGAGAAGCAATGCCTACCTCAATATCTTTGCAACTTGCTGATCGATCACTCGCATTCCCGAGAGGAGTCGTTGAAAATGTGCTGGTCAAAGTTGACAAACTCATCCTTCCAGCAGACTTTATCATCCTTGACATGGAAGAAGACAAAGAAATACCTATCATTCTTGGGAGACCATTTTTGGCTACAGGTAAAACTGTAATTGATGTGCAAAAAGGAGAACTAACCATGAAAGTGCAGGACCAAGAAGTGACCTTTAATGTTTTCAAAGCTATGAAATTTCCAAGCGATGAAAAAGAAGAAGAAGAATGCTTCAGAGTTGATGTTATTGATAATATTATTCAGAATACTGAGTCAAATCCCACAGATACACTTGAAGCTTGCATCACCAACATGACAGACAACGAACCAGATGCTGATGTGAAATCTTGGAATGTATCAATTACCTGACAAACCATTCCGATTCAAAGTAACACCACCAGTTGAAAGCTTGGAACTGCCAAGAAAGATCGAATCAAACCTTCGATTGAAGAACCACCACAGCTGGAACTAAAGTTACTTCCGAACCATCTCAGGTATGCATTTCTTGGAAACTCTTCTGATTTACCTGTTATTATTTCTTCTTCACTAACATTGGAGCAGGAAGAAAAGCTACTAAGAGTTTTACGAGAGCACAAAAAAGCCATTGGCTGGACTATAGCAGACATTCGAGGCATTAGTCCATCATTTTGCATGCAAAGATCTTGATGAATGATGAATACAAACCTACAGTGGAGCATCAACGGAGACTCAATCCAATCATGAAGGAAGTTGTGAAGAAAGAAATCATCAAATGGTTGGATGCTGGCATCATTTACCCCATTTCAGATAGCATTTGGGTAAGTCCTATGCAGTGTGTACCAAAGAAAGGAGGAATTACTGTGGTTACCAATGAAAAGAACGAATTAATTCCGACAAGAACAGTGACTGGATGGAGAGTATGTATGGATTACAGGAAATTGAACAAGCCACGAGAAAAGACCATTTTCCACTACCATTTATTGACCAGATGTTAGACAGGTTGGCAGGACATGAGTTCTATTGCTTTCTGGACGGATATTCAGGGTACAATCAAATTGCCATCGCCCCAGAAGACCAGGAGAAAACTACCTTTACATGTCCCTATGGTACTTTTGCTTTCCGCAGCATGCCATTTGGATTATGTAATGCCCCCTCCACATTTCAGCGTTGTATGATGGCCATTTTCTCAGACATGCTGGAGCAGAGTATGGAAGTTTTTATGGATGATTT
>SKCR01038746.1:0-170844 GCA_019454045.1 Zanthoxylum bungeanum | reverse complement strand
TTGGTTTTTGAGGCTATATCCTTGTGTGGATTGTATGGGGAAATAAGTGAACAAATTAAGAATGAAGGAATGTTTTTAAGCCCAGAATTTGGCCCTGCGTCGCGACGCAGAAGGGCCCGTGTTGCGATGCGATCTGGGAAAATTACCTAAGGAACGCCTCTTGTATGGGTCGCTTCGCGACGTGAAGGGTTAGTGCGTCGCGACACACCCGACAAAAATTTGGTCTCTTCATTAGACAGTTCTCGTCGCGATGCGCACTGTCGTGCGTCGCGATGCGCGGCTAACAAATTGCCCAAATCAGTTTTGAGCCATCCCAGAGTTACCCGATCACGTTAGAGACTACCATAAGAGTCTCGTATCAACTCGTAAATATATATTACATCATGTCATGCGTATGATATACCTTAGAGTGGTATTCTTTATTTGAATAGGCAATTTAACACTGATTCCGATCTATATATATTCCTAGTCCATTTCTAATCGAAACTTTCGATGATAGATCATTGTAGGAAATACAAGTTTCACCAACGAAGTGAAGAAAATCTATCGAAACTCCAAAATAGTGAGTGGACACTACTCTTTTTAATTTATTTTTTATTGTGTTATTTTGCAAACAAATTTATCGTTTTACGCTTTAGGGCGTTAGATTACTTTTATCACAGTTATTTCAAGAAGATTTATGTTTTAAGTTATGCTTGAGACAGAAATATTTTTCAAGAATGATTTTATGGTTTTTCGGGGCATGGGGAAAAACCCACCCCAGTAAGTAACTTGAGATAGCCTGGAATTGACGGACATAGGACATGTGCACATGTAGAGGACTAGGGGGACGGCGATACGTAACGCCCCCAGATCCTAGGTCAGGGCTAGAAGGACGGCGATACATAATGCCTCTAGACACTAGTTTCAGGGACAAGAGTGGCGTGCTTTGGGGGCGGCGATACGTAACGTCCCAAAGTCACAGTTTTGTATTCTTGGCTCTAGATAGGCGTATGGGGGGATGGCGATACGTAACGCCCTCATACGTCAAGTTTTTAAGATACAGTTCAGTATTTAGACACCAGATCTTCAGAAAAAGACTTTTCAGACATCAGATTTTCAGAAAAGAAATTTTCAGAGATTAGATTTTAAGAAAAATTTCAGAAAATAGTTTTCAGAAAGATTAAGTCTTATAAAAGATATTTCATATAAAGTTTTCAGAAAAGAGTTTACATATAATGATATTTCTGAAACTTTGATTTTAGAACCGAAAAGCTTTTATATCAATTTTTCAGATTTTCGTCCACTCACTCAGATCGTATAGCGATCTAACTTCCCACACTCCCAGTTTTTTGTTCTTGCAGGTTTTTCTCAGAGGATGAGCTCGGGAGGACGGATATTGATGCAGCCACTAGGGTTCGGAGCTCACCAGTCCAAGTCAAAGAGTAAAAGTCCAATTGGAGTCAACCAGAGTCAAGTAAAATTCATGTACTAGTATTTGAGTTATGTGTAGTCATTGTAAAAACATATGTCTTTATGTATAAAGATATTGGAGTTAAGTTTGCATGTTAAGTGTTAAGGTTGGGCCACGGTCCCCTATATACGATATATATATATATATATATATATATATATATATATATATATATATATATATATATAATTAAAGAAAATAGTATTAGTAAATGAATATATTTATCAGAGTCAGAGGCTTATGTGTTAGTACGGCCTATCCTCTACAGGTAAGATGTCCCGAATTGGGGGATGTTACAGATTCAACTCAAATCATGCACAAATCATGACAATATCCACCAATCTAAGCATGATCAACACTCTAATTGACCAAGATCATGGAAATTGAACATGGGTCATGCTTGGGTTTCAACCTAAGCTTGAGAAATTCATGTCAAAATGCAAAGTAATAGCTAGATTAGAGAAATGAGAAACTTACTTGTTTTATTGTCACTTGAAGATGTATGAAAATTGATGAACACTAAAAAGTGCACATTTATTAAAAGAAAAATTAATCATTTTACACTAGTAGTTTCATTAATCCCCTTAATTTAGCACATTTGGAAATAATAATTAAACTTATATATTTATTATGATTTTTATTTTATGTAGGTGAAATAATATTTGGATGCATAACTAGAAAAATGAACGTGTCATTTGGATCTTGGAGGCCAGAAATTTTAAAGGCGTTCTAACAATGTACAATTTTGAAAGTGCCAATGTTGCGTAATTATCGTATTTTAACCATAACTTTTTACTCTAATATCGGATTGAGGTGATTTCATTTCCAGATGAAAGAAGACTCAAAGATCTACAATTTTACTGTTTACAATATTTTCTAATTATGAGGTTTTCAAGACCGAAATTGATAAAAAAAATCCAAAATGTTTATATGTAATTATTAAAGACAAAAACAAGAAGAAAAAATATATGAAAGGTGGGAAATGACATACACCTTTCGGTGTAATGTCAATTCCCACCAATTTGTAAATTGTATAAAGGGTGTTGAGCCCTCTACTATAAATAGAGGTGCTCAACACCTTAGAAAATCAACTTGGATTCCATAGTTTTCTCTGAATATTTGTGGAATTCTAGCTCTTGTGTATTTCGTTTTTTGAAAGCTTTCTTGTAATTTTTTTTTTTTTTAGTAATCAAATTATGAGTGTTTTTATTCAAATCATTAGTAGCTAATTCGTCATGCTGGGGTAAAGGGTGAAGCTTTTAATATGAAAATATAGATTAATCTCACTTATATTATAATATATAAATTGTAATTTAATGATTAATATTTAATTTAAATCTGGATTAATTATTAACAAACATTGTTACCGCCAATATGGATGATTTTATTTATTTGGCATAATTGAATACCTAATTGGACTTGTTATAGACAAATATTATCACCGCATTTGTGGCTGGTTTTATATATTTTTACATAATTAATTCCTGAAATAAATTAATTGGGTAATAATGATAATTTATATATTATAAAAAGTGAGATTTCTAAATTTGAAATATTAAAAGTAGGTCTCTCAACCCAATATTTTATTTTATTATTACAGTCCAATTTAAAATTTTCCAATCACTTCAAACAACTCAATCTTTTTATTTTCACTCAAATTATTATTTTATTTTACTAAATCTATTCTCTGTGCATCGACCTCGGACGTACCAGATTATTTTATTACTTTAACACTCTTATACTTGAGAGTAAAGAATCACTTTGTGAGTGTGTCAAGTTTTTGGCGTCGTTGCCAGGGAATATAATTTAGTAGATATAATAATAATTTAATCCTTGTATTTTTTTTCTTTTTTTCTTTTCTTTTTATTTTTTTTATTTTGTATTTTTTTAATATTTTTCTGCATCTCATTTTTTTAATCACTACATTTGTATTTTTTATCCTTTATTTTAATTTTTTTCCACTTGTTTATTATTTTTCTTTTTGTAGTATTTCATTTGCATATTTAAATTTTAGCATATAGTCTCTATTTAAGTTGCATGAGACAATGGTATCGATCATCTAGCGGTAGATTAAATAAAGAGTCTTAATCACCTTCATCGTTAGTCAAAATGGCCGAGAACCGAAATGAAAACCCACCTGCCCGAGTTGAACATCCAGTTGGTTAGGAAGAAAATGAGTCTCAGCATGGCAGTCTTAATCATCCTAGAACACTCAGACAATTCATGAATCCCACGAGGACAGGATCACCATCTTACATTGTTTTCCCCCATCTGCATCAAGTTTAAATTTTAAACCAGGTGTTATCCAACTTTTACCCACATTCCACGGTCTAGAATCAGAAAATCATTATCAGCACTTAAGGGAATTTGAAGAAGTATGTACCACTTGCATAGACCAAAATTACAGCATGAATATAATTCGACTCAAATTTATTCTATTTTCTTTAAAGGATAAAGCTAAAATTTAGTTGCAGAACCTTAGGTCAGGATCCATCAGAACATGAGATGATTTGCAAGAGCAATTTCTAAAAAATTCTTTCCCCCTCACATGACAAACTCCTTTAAGAGAAGCATCATAACATTCACACAACAGTCGGGGGAAACACTTTACCAATGTTGGAAGAGATTTAAAGAGATGTTGAATATTTTTCCACATCAAGGGTTTGAAATATGGAGGCGGGTTTCCTACTTCTACGAGGGTTTAACACCCCCAAGGTAGACAAGTAGTGGAAATGATGTGTAATGGTGAGTTTAGGGACAAAAATCTTGAAGATGCATTAGATTACCTAGAAAACATAGTAGATAATGCACACCAATGGGACACAATTGGCACTTATGAGTTATCTGTAAAACCACAGACATCTGGTAGAGGTATGGTGAACCTTAAGGAAGACCATGACCTTTTTGCTAAATATGCATCTCTAGCTAAAAAAAAATTGAGACATTAGAAATGAGGAAGAGTGATCATGTCAAATCAGTTCCATAAACACATTCAAGAAACTAAATCCAAACCCATTCTCCCAAACGTACAATTCTGGTTGGAGAAACCATACAAACTTTAATTTGAGGAATGATAACCAAGCACAACCATCGTAACAACCTCCCCAAGTACATCAGAATTTCCAAAACTCCCAGAATTATGCACCATATGTCCCACTGTCTAGGAGAACCCTTAAGGATACCTTGCATGCATTTATTGAGAAATAAGAAGCCATCAATAACCAAAATGTGCAAACATTGATTGATCTGAAAGATACTTTCTCCAAAATCACATATGAATTGACCATTAATGAGAAATGAAAGTTTTCTGCACAACCACAACCAACCCCAAAGAGTTATCAAAACCCCCATAAGGGTAGTTCTGATAGTCAACAAATAGACCAAGTCAAATCTGTTATTACTCTTCGCAATGGTAAAGACATCCACAGACCTATTCTTGAACCTCATAAAGTTGAAAATAAATCGGATTCAGATGGTAAGGAATGGGTTGATGACCATTACCTATCGTTGATGCTAATAATTTTTCTCATGCACCTCTATTTCCTCAAGTATTAAAAATAAAGAAATCGAACCATTCCCCAGAGATTTATGAAATATTCAAACATGTGAAGGTCAATATTCCTTTGTTAGATGTCATCCAACAAAAACCATCTTATGCCAAATTTCTGAAAGACTTGTGCACCGTTAACACAAAATATCAGATAAGAAATAAAGTTTTTCTAGCTGAACATGTAAGTTTCATTCTCTCCACCAACAATGCATTAAAAGACAAAGACCCTGGTTGTCCAACTATTTCATGTATTATTGGAAATCAAAAAATTGAACATGTTTGCTTGATCTTGGAGCCAAATTTTCTTCCATTTTCGGTTTATCAACAACTTAATATTGGCTAGTTAAAACCAACTTTAACTACTCTTTTACTTGCTGATAGATCAGTTAAGGTACCGAAAGGAATTGTGGAAGATGTGTTATTACAAGTCGATAAATTCATATATCTATGGATTTTATTGTCTAGGAAACACAACCTGTAGCAGATAGTTATAAGTCAGTTCTTGTAATACTTGGTCGTCCATTTTTAGCAAAAGCCAGGGGTGTGCGCGAGTTGGATTGGGTGGGTAAAGACCAATATTTCTATCCAATCCGCCACTAGCGGGTTATGAAAATTTCAATCCGCCACCAACCTACCAAAGTCTAAATCTGGCGGATTGGTTACAAATTTTGGCGGTTTCAACTCAGCGGGTTAGGCATGTTGGCTTTGACAAATTTTTTTTTAATTATCACAAAGTACAATTTGTTATTGATAATCTCAAAATATAACTAATGCACACAAAAAACTAAAGGTAGATTTCATTAAATAATCTCAATTCAAATACAAACATAGAGTCAATGAAAAAAGATATATCATCTCTAGCAAAGTAGGCTTTGTCTTACAACTTAGGAAATTAAAAAATACTTAACAATTTCAACTAATATATTTTTTTTTTGTATGTAAAATTATTAATTAAGCGGGCGGATAGGGTTATAGCGGGTTGGCAATTTTACAATCCGTAACCCAATTCAATCCGTAATTTTGGGGATCTAACCCACCCAACCCAAACCACCTAACTTAATGACTCGCACATGACGGGCGTATCGGTTGCGGATTGGACGGGTCGGTGGATTAAGCGGATATTTTGCACACCCCTAGCAAAAGCTAATGCCTTAATAAATTACAGGAATGAAATCATGAATTTGTCCTTTGGCAATATGACGTTGAAGCTTAATATGTTTAACATGTGCAAACAACCATACGAAGAGGACAGTGAAGATGAGAACATAGAACTAATTGAACAAATTGTGGAGGAATATATTCTGGGAGTTTATCTGATGCTATGGAAATTTATACAGCTAATTATCTTAAATAAAGTACACAATTAGATTCAGATATTTCTAATGGTTTTTTACTTGACTCTACACAGGTACTGAAAGATGATGGAGAAAAGCAAATTTTAAGGAACTAGAAACACTGAAAGAAGAAAAACATGAGGAAGCACCCAATTTGGAATTGAAGACTTTTCCAGAATGATTGAAGTATGCATTTCTTGGAGATGAATAAACTTATCCTATGAAAATTTCTTCCTCTCACACAAGCGATCAAGAAGGAAAAATACCTATAGACTGGAGCAATCGAGGCATGGAAGAAACTATTGCAATCATTTTCTTTCTCTCCCCCAAAATGTTCTGATGAAAATTTACAAAGCACGCACTGAAAGAATGAGACTTCTTATAATCCATGGTATTCCTAGTGATATTCGTTGGGTAATTGAAGCAATGGTTCTCTTGGCATGTAAGTCATCTGACTCTTTCATTTCCTACATGTCTAGTTTAGGGAAAAGCACATATGCTAAGAAACGAAGAGCTAAACAATTAAGTATTTGTTATGAATGTGCATGTTGACCGTGCAACACCTGTTGTCATTCTTTAGGAATGATGTTTGACAATCGCGAAGATAAAATTCAATTTATTAGAGATGGCTTGAGTAAGGAGTCTTTAGATGATATATCATTGACTCTTGATACGCATCTTAGTGGACATGTTCATCGAGTAATTCTTAATTTGCATACACAATTTCAAAAAGAAAGACAACAATACAGTCTCGAGAATCTGACTTTAAAATACATTGTTTGTCAATTTATAAGAAAATTAGATTGGAAGCATATCCCGGACCCATAGAGGGCGTTCAAGCCGTTACTGGATGTAAAATGAAAGGAAGATGTGAGCCACAATCACAACTACCAGTACATGTTGTTTCAATTTATTACTTTGATTTCCTTTCCTTTAAATTACTATTTTGATTTACTTTAATTTACTATTTTGATTTCCTTTATTTTAATTTTTACCGACAATATCTAAACTTTTTGACTTTCACGATCTATTTTACTGTTTATATGATAATTGTCATTTTGCAGGTATTAGTACATTCATTACTCACCATTTTCCAAGATTTAAAAATTCAGCTCGTCATTTCTCTCTTCGACACATCTAGATAAGAGAGAGAGCAAAAAATGGAGAAAACTTCAAGACGACGAGTCAATAATATCTGTGTGTTTTATGGAACTAGCTCTGGAACTAAGCCATAATTTATTGAGGTTATAAAAGAATTGGGTAGAGTTATGGCGAAAA
The DNA here is from genome assembly GCA_019454045.1 of Zanthoxylum bungeanum. Classification (NCBI taxonomy): domain Eukaryota; kingdom Viridiplantae; phylum Streptophyta; class Magnoliopsida; order Sapindales; family Rutaceae; genus Zanthoxylum; species Zanthoxylum bungeanum. Next base: position 163,229 of record SKCR01038746.1, on the reverse strand, counting down.
GATACATGCACTTAGTATATGGCGGTGGCAATCTTGGATTGATGGGATGTGTTTCAAAGGCCTTGTAAGAATGTGGCAATCAAGTTTTGGGGATAATTCCAAACTTTTGGCAGACGAAAACCTCATCGAAAAATCAAATGGAGAAGAATGCATTGTTTCAAGTATGTCTGAAAGACTTACTCAATGTTGATTACTTTTTCAATTTTCTTTTAGTACTTCTTGAGGATGCTAAAAGACTTAGGTTCATTTCAAAATCGATAAAAGACATCATCCTAACTGCAAGAAAAGCTAATAAATTAATTGACCAACTCTTAGCTTATGAACCAATTCATTCTTTCCAAGTTGAACTAATCTGATAACGATCGTGGCAAGAAGCGTAGAGTGGACTTGGATCTTAATATGTAATTTTCTTTTAAATAATCGTAGATTCAATTGTCAATTCCACACTAACTAGATGATGTCTTCTAAATTCTACTTCTTTTTATTTAGACATTGGGGACAATGTCTCAAATTGGTTGGGGGAAGGGATAGTTTCCTAGATAATTTTCATTTTTATATTTCATTATTGTGTTTTTCTTAAAAAAAAATATTTTCGTTTTTTTGTTGTTATTTTATGTAAAAAAAAATTATTTATGTTCTTTTTACTTTTCTGTTTTTTATGTGTAAAAATAAATTTGTGTTGATTTTCTTTTGTAATTTTTTTTAAAAAAAACTACACACAAACCAACAACAAATTTGTGACTAACCAAGTGGAATTGTTGTTCAGAGATGGTTGTGTAAGGAGTTTTCGCTCCTGAGACGCATCTCAATGTAATTCGTAACAAGTTATTTTTGTTCATTTCTTTTTGAATCATTTAAATTTGTGAATTCTCCATAATATTGATTAAATTTGATCTGAATATGCTCATTTGACATGTATTATCAACATACACAGTAACATATGATTATGGATTTTAAGTGAAAATTTTGAAATATTCAATTCTCTAGTTTATTGGAGGTAACACCTAAAGGCATTGAAATTTGTGTTTTTTATTTTTAAAAAAAAAAAAATTAATCATGCTTTTACTTAGCAACCATATATATTTCCTCAGCAAGCAATGATTGTTCGCGTAAAACGGTAGAGCTTGAGTTAGTAAAAAAATAAAATTATGTGAATAAGTTCGATTTCGTAGCCTTTCTAACTCGAGCAATTAAGTATGTATGGGTGTTTTAACACATAGTGTCCTAAGGCCAACTGGTCTGGGAGTCACTGGCCCAAATATCGTTACATGGGTTAAAAAGAAAGCTTAAGGAAATTGGACACTTCTTCTTTTAACATCTGAGATCTGAGCAATTCAATTTGTAGGGGTGTCTTAACACCTAGTGCCCTAAAGCCAACTGGTTTGAGAGTCACTAGCCCAAAGCTCGTTATAAAGATTGAAGATGTATTATTATTATTTTTAAAAAAAAAAACTATTTTTGTATTTATAAATAAATTCTTATTGCCAAAAGGTATGAACTCTAATATAATTTTGGATAAAAATATTACTCTTTTTTCAACAAGACCTGTGAATATTGTGGGCATAATGAACTGATTGATACTAGGGATGGCAATTTTACCCACAAACCCGCAAACCCGAAAAAACCCACCCGCAATGGGTAGGATTTGGTAAATATATTATTGGGTTGCGGTGCGGGTTTGGTAATTTAAACCAGAACCCGCTGCGGGTGCAGTGCGGGTTTGGTATTTAAAAAAAATGCGGGTATCCGCATACCGCAATATTATTTTTTATTAATTAATATTTTTAGGACAATATAAAAAAACATTCATATAAAAACAACTAACAAAACTTAAATCTAAAACACTAATCCACAGTTCCACACTCTTACTCAGTCGCAGCCCGCAACCTGCCCAACTGAAGATTTTTTGCATGACTATTATTTTTTTTTTTTAATCACACTTGTTAATAAAATTATAATGCAAAAATTTGGATTAAGTTCACATAATCAGAAACGGGAGAGGAGCAAAATAAACTAGTGTTTGCTGCAACTTCAGCAGCTTTCCTGCTTCTTCATTACACTTACACCACTTGAGCCTTGTAAGCATCACTTTCATTACACTTACCATAAAAAATATGACCAAAGGTTGGTGATTACTTTTTAGTTTATGTCGATTGAGTTGGCTAATTTAGATCATTATAATTATGAAGAAGAACTCGTTTTAATTATGTTTATATGAAAAAATAAACATATGGTACTGAGTCTTTCATACATTATGTTATCTATGTACTGTATATACATACATTGCATGTTGTATATGTCAAATGAAAACCAAATGTGAAAACTACAACTAGCAATTGAAAATAATTATTTGATTAAAAAATTATTTGTTAAGAACATAAAGTAATTCAATAGTTTTTAAAACCGCAAAAAATCCGTTGGGTACCAATGCGGGTTTGGTAATTTATTTTTATATGCGGTGGGCGGGTTTGGTAATGAAAATTAAAACCCGCAACGGGTATGGTGCGGGTTGGGTAATTAATTTACATATGCGGGTGCGGGTTTGGTAATAGAAAACCCGCACCATACCATACCCACCGCCATCCCTAATTGATACCTTATTTTATGTGTGTATGCAAGAATGGTAAAAAGTACAGCAGAATTTATTTATTTGATTATTTAGAAAAAGAAACAATTATTAACTTGGATAAGAATTTTTTTTCTTTGAAGTTTTCGCTTAAATTACTATGAGCTAGTAATAAGCTGGTTGGCGGTGTGATGAACACTAAAAATTACATATTTATTAAAAGAAAAATTAATCATTTTACATTTATAGTTTCATTAATCCCTTTAATTTAGCAAATTTGGAAATAATAATTAAATTTATAAATTTATTGTGATTTTTATTTCATGTAGGTGAAATAATACTTTGGATGCATAATTAGAAAAATGAAAGTGTCATTTGGATCTTGGAGGCCATAAATTTTAAAGGGTGTTATAACAATGTAAAATTTTGGAAATGCCAACTTTGCGTAATTTTCGTATATTTGGTTACTCCGATATCGGATTGAGGCAATTCCAGTTCCAGGTGAAAGAAGACTCAAAGTTCTAAAACTTTACGGTTGACAAGATTTTCTAATTCTGAGATTTTCAAGGCCGAAATTGATGAAAATTTCAAAATATATTATATAGAATTATTAAAGCAAAAACAAGAAGAAAAACAAAAAAAAAATATATATATATATATATATGAAACGTGGGAAATGACATCCACCTTTCGGTGGAATGTCAATTCCCACCAATTTTATAATTTACAATTTACAGATTGCATGAAGGGTGCCGAGCCCTCTACTATAAATAAAGGTGCTCACCACCTTAGAAAATCAGCCCGGATTACATAATTTTCTCTAAAAATTTATGGAGCTCTAGTTATGTGTGTTTTGTTTGTTAAAAGCTTTCTTGTTATTTTTTTTCTTTCAGTAATAAAATTATGTGTGTTTTTATTCAAATCATGAGTAGTTAATTCGTCATGTTGGGTAAAGGGTGAAGCTTTTAATATAAAAATATATATTAATCTCACTTATATTATAATATATATATATTATAATTTAATGATTAATATTTAATTTAAATCTGGATTAATTATTGATAAATTTTGTTACCGCTCATTGGCTGGTTTTATTTATTGGGCATAATTGAGTACCTAATTGGACTTATTATAGACAAATATTATCACCGCCTTTTATGGCCAGTTTTATATATTTTGCATAATTAACTCCTAAAATAAATTAATTGGGTAATAATGACAAATTATATATTATAAAAAATGAGATTTCTAAATTTTAAATATTAAAAATGGATCCCCTAACCCCCAGTATTTTCTTTTATTGTTGCATTCTAATTTAAAATTTTCCAATCACTTCAAACAACTCAATCTTTTTATTTTCAATCAAATTATTATTTTATTTGACAACTAATTAATGTGTATTTAATAAAATTATGTATTAAATATAAATACGTATTAATTAATAGATGATCGAAATGTCGATATACATATGTAATTTCGTTTAACCGTTAAATGATTCAAATTAACTCATTTAATTTGATAAATTATTATGAATAATCTGTATTATTCATAACGCATTGCCCAAGTGCTCAACGAGTATACTTTATATTGTGGGACTCTAAGTTCAGGTTTATCCATCATAAAATCTAATTTCGTGTTCATAATTCACCCACTTGTAAAATTATGACGACCACAGATAATCTTGCTAAACTTTGCAAGTTGAGGTCTTCGCATATATATAATCCCTCTATCACAGGCTATCCATATTATACCAAGGATATAAAAGGGAATGTCAAATCTCTGAGGTATAATAAAGTCGACTTAAAAAATTACGATCTATTTATAACACTGAGAACTCAATTCCACAGTGTACCATGATTTTAACAGATCACAAACACGTGCAAGATACTTATGTCATGTATACAAGACTGAAGGATTTTATCTGATACTCACAGGATATCATGAGCATAAGTCCACACCCAACGAATAGATAGAGGTCTGATCTAAATAAATTGATGACATGACTACCATCAAAGTGTGGAGGATAACTCATATATGTGTAGTAGTATCTCAAGTCAAATGACCATTATACTACTTCACTCGAGAAAATTTCTATTGACGTTGGTGTACCATCTATTAGAAAAACTTTGGTGAGCCGTTCAGTATTTATCAAATAAACACTTACACGTCTATAAGAGTCTCCCGAGACTCTTGATTCATTGGGATTAATCATCAGACCAAGTCTCGATATATGACATGTATTGGTCTCAACAGATTTTACTAACTGAACCATGTTAGTAAATCTTGACCAAAAACTGTATTTGAGAATATACAACTTATAGTGACACTTCCCAATGTCCATTACAAATTATGTTCTAACAGCACACTACATTGTAAATAATGGGGTCTTTGTCTAATATATACATATCACTAAACCAGATTTAGTTTCAATCTAATCGATATTAGATCGAATACGTAGATAAAAGATAAGAGGTGTGATCATAATTAAGTAATATTATGTATAAATGTATTATTCGTATTCATGAATCAGAAATAAATATGATCTGGATTGGCGTTTCGAGCACCAACCCTAACAGTACATATGTTTCTGAATGAAACGACATGTCGTTCTACTTTTGTAGGATGTGTCTCCACTTAACAAAATGACACGTCATATAAGTGACCCATAAACGTACGACATATTGTATGATAGTTTCGTAACAAAATGACATGTCAGTTTCGTTTCTCAAAATCACATTTTATTGCTACGGATGACATGTCGTCTAGTTAGAGACGACATGTCGGTTTTAAATAAAATAGACAAACAACTTATCGTCTACAACAAAGTTATACACACGCATGTTAGGCATGTGTGGGAGCGCAACTGTGCATGGTCGCGCTTGTTGTCGCATGTGTAGGCACGTGAGAGCACATATGGACACTTGAGGGCTTGTGGAAGTGCATGTTAGGCTCGGTAGAGCTCGTGCTAGGTGCATGAGAGCACGTGTAGGCACATGTGGGCTCATCTTGACATCGGTATTTAGTGATTTTGTTATTGTATGAGAGAAGCAAGGTTTACCGCTCTGCCTATGACATCGGCGACCACTATACTTTTGATCTCGCAGCTCGTAGAGAGTACGGATTAGTCCGTGGGAGACTAACTAGAGAATAAAGGAGTTACCACCCAATATGAGACACCGATAATGATTTAAGGCTGCACTACACCCATCGTAAGGTCCGACCTTAAACATGTTTGGGTTCAGAATGGTCACTTACTGATACCAATATAACATCAATACTTAAAAGAGGATCTACAAGTCTTTATAATGCAGTCACACACAAATAGTTTATATTGCACACAACAGGCAGACATCTATATTGATAGAGGAAACAGTAATAATGACGAATAAGACAAACTCCGCCGGATATACATGTGATCCGGTCGAATATATACTATCCATTAATATCCGACCGGACATACTGGGTTTCTGGAAGGATTTGCTACGTGAACCAAAAGGTCAGGAACATAAATTATGTCTATATTACATTCATAACAACATTAGAAAATGTTAGATCACAGACAAAGAAATAAAACAGTAACTAAACAATTAAAGAAAACATAAGCAAGATAATAAATATAGATAAAAAGTCGCGCACGTCTATTTTCAAGTGCAAACCATAATATAATTTATTCGGAATCGGATATAGAATCTACATCCCAGTTTCCATCTTATATACCACAAAATAAGAAGGCCAGATGTAGCCAATTACGTGGCAAGATTTATTGTGTGACAAGTGCATGTCTGGTCCGACATATAGGATGTTCGGTTCGTTATGTGATGTCACTGAACTAGAAAAAAACAGATACGGAATTAAGGTTTTGGGGCCCTCATATCATACCTTAAGCGTAAGTTCGCTCCGAGACTACTTCTGAAAGCCCATGTTAGTTTCTGGATCTCTTGCTGGAGTTGGGAAACTTAGGGTTACTATTTTAGGGTTTGGTTTTCACAGTTTCTCAAAAGGTCTCCTCCAAAAGTCTCATATTGTGTGTGTTTGCTCATCTTTTATAGTTTTTAAGGTTCTAGTTAATAAGGAAAAGATCTGTTTGTTAAGGAAAATATTTTACTTTTATGGAAATTCGTTAAAGAATGAAAGTGATCGAATCGTTATGTAAAATTGGAAATACGATATATATCCGGTCAGATTTTAAGGTATGTCTGGATGAACTTCAAGGTTTATACCCGGCCAGACACATATGATGTCCGACCAGAATTCTGACTTTTGGGTTTTATTTCCTTTTTAGCATTAAACCTCATAACTTTCTCAAACTTTCATGAGTGTTTCATAAGAGACTCATCATTAGGCTATACATAAAAATATGATGTATACAGTCGCCCCCATTTTGGTAGGCTTGTGCAGTATGTGACAGTGACAAATCTATCAAAGTCAGGTATGTATTTTTTACTTACCTGGTTCACTGAGCGTCGCCTAACTTACCTGGCTGTGTTGATGGATAGATGTTGGTTGATGGACCATCGGGTCTGTTGATGCCTCGATTAGTGTGAAGATGAAGATGGTTACTCGAGCCCCATGATACTTGGATCGGTTGAGGTGAAAATGGGTGCTCGGGCCCGTCAATGGCTGTGATATTTGAGATGAAAATGGGCACTCGGACCCCTTGGTGGCTTATGAGAGTTGAGATGAAAATGGGAACTCGATCCTCTTGGTGGCTGTGAGAGTTGAGATGAAAATGCGCACTTAGGCCCCTTCGATGGCTTGTGAGAATTGAGAGATGCATCGATCTCTGCTGTCATGATTGATGAATTCGTAGGTCGTCTAATGCATTCGGTTGGTTTGAGATGCCTCAATCTCCGTTGTCTTAGTTTTTTTGGACCCTCGATCCTCTGATACCTCGATCGGTTGTGAGACGCCTCGATCTCTGATGTCATAGTTGTTGGACCTTTGGTCTTATGATGCCTCGATCATTTTGAGATGCATCGATCTCTATTGTGATAGTTTTCGGACCCTCGATCTCTACTGGTTTGAGATGCATTCGGTTGATTCTAAGGCAGTCCAATGTCTATTTCTAAATATTCCCAAGGCATTCTAAAACCTACTTTTGTTGTCGTTGCCATTCCAAAACATCTTCTATAGTATGCAATTCTAAAACATATCTATACGGTGAGGGTCACTCCCAGTTACCTCACCCGACAGGCCTCACCCTCAGTATCCTCTTTAAAAATGACATCGCCCTAGTATTCCTTTTAGGCGGGCTTCACCCTCATATCTCATCCTTCTGACTGTCGGGTGCTCCGTGTCTTGGAGGCTTCAACTTTTGACTATTATTATGTGTCTTGCTCCACTTCTTGGAGGTTGGTTTGTTCAAATTTTCTGCAAAGGAAAATATATTTATATGTATGCATGTATGCAAATGCTCTCTAGTTGTATGCTCATTCTTCGGCTTAAGGGGGTGCATGAGTCGCAATGTTCTTCTGTATAGGTATTGTCAGATTTCATCTCACTCATTACCCAGGTTGTCTTTCAAGATTTCCAAATCATTGATCTTACTTTCCAAATTTTTATCATGCAATCACTCTTTGCATGTTCTCAAAAGTTTTTCTTTGAAATCCATTCCTTTTTAAAAAGCATGAGAATTGTCTAAACTCAAAACTCAATTTCAACAAAGGTTTCACCTTTTGAATGTTTCTCCATATATGTGTATGATTCTTTTCAAAGAATTACTTGCAATTCGAATCGATTTATACTGACGCTAAGTGTAGATTAGTGATGATACTAGCTTATTTTTTCTCATCCTTAGTCAATGTAATCTAACACCTAGTTAAGGATCAACATGATTTTCTTATTTCCAAAGTTTATTTTATATAGGGTTTATTTTCATCCCTAACTTCTTTAAGCCGTCAAATTTCCTTTTGGCGCAAAGACTCCACATCTGTGATGCGAGTCCCTAGTTATTCAACAATTTCATTGGCTCAACTTGCTTTGCACACTCAATATTTGAGTTTCCATTTCATGCAAAAGTAGTCGTGGGGTTCATGATACTCCTGGTTAGTAAGAAATTCAAATATTATAGTATATTTTTAGGATTCACCATTTATCTCTCTTTGCTCTTTTTTTTTTCTTTTGTTATTCTTCTTTTTTTCGTTTCTTTTCTTCTTCTTATTTTTATTTTTTTATATTTTTTGCTCTCGTTTGCATCATCTCTTTAACCTAGTGCCATCTTAAACTTAACTTTGGAATGGGGTCAAATGAATGTTAACTGCTTTGACCATGTCTACAAGTTATGCCAGCATAATTTTTTTCTAAGCAAGTAATGCAATTCTAGTTGCAAGTTCTTAGTGTGCATTTATGGATAGAATTCTGCTAGTGATTCCAAATTTATAATTGCCTTAAGGATTTAAACACGCTCGTCTTTTGTTAAGAGATAAAAAGATTTGCAAAACCAAATTTATTTAAAAAAAAGGAATGAGTCATTACATGAAGAAAAGAAATTATACAAATATTATGATTCAAAATCTAATTACTGCATGGCCTCGGCTCATTCGGGGTCAAGTATCTTGCCTGTGTCGATTAGGTTCTGGATTTCATGCTTGAGGTGGACACATTTGTCTGTCTCATGCCCTGGAGACCAAATGGTAGTATTGATTTAGGTCCATGTAGCGGGGTACTGGGTTTGGCAAATGTTTGGGTTCTAGTGGCTCCAACAGGCCTTGTCTCTTGAGTTATCACTTGCCAGAGATGGAAAATTCAGGGTTACTATTTGGGGTTTGGTTTTCACGTTTTCTACAATGGTCTCATCAAAAGCCCCATGTTGTGTGTGTTTGCTCCTCTTTTATAGTATTTTAGGATTTTTGGTTTTATGGAAATTGGTTTAAGAAGGAAAATGATTGAATCATTCTGTAAAACTGGAAATACAAAACTTATCCGGTCAGATCTTAAGGTATGTCCGACCAGACTTCATGGTTTATACCCGGTCGGACATAGATGATGTCCGACCAGAATTCTTACTTTGGATTTTCTTTCGTTTCCAACATTAAACCTCACAACTTTCCCAAACTTTCAGGAGTGTTCACATAAGAGACTCATCATCGGGATATGCATAAAAATATGATGTCTACATATATATCTTGCCTTGATTGAGAACTCATTCTTGTTATAAAAGGATTTCATAATGATAAATTGATTTTATCACGCAAACTTTGTGTTTATAAATTGGCTATTATCTCTGTGATATTAGTATATTATTAGTATAACTTTGTGTTCATTATACTGATAATTTTTTTTACTTGTTACAGAAAAATTATGTCAATAATAAGAACAATTCCTCATGTAATGAGAACATGTAGTGAAAGATTAAGGGTTGCCCAATTACTTCAAAATCTGGAAGAATATAGAATACATGAAAATGATGACATGATCTCACACATCATCAAAGTCAATGAAATGATACAAGAGTTAATTTGGAAAGGCGATTGGAAAAGGGAAAATAACAGAGTCGAACTTCTATGTAACACTCTTCCTGAAATGTGGCATAAGTCGATTATTGGTATTTGTAATCAGTAAGGCTAGAAGTACGAGATATTAGTATTTAGTTCAATATCACATTTGAGAGATTTGTAGTTGAATATATGAGACATGATGCAAAAGGGATGACAACTCTCATGATATCCCCAAGTCATCCTTATGGTCCTAGATTTATTTTAGGATTTCCATGGTTGCCAAAGATCCAGTATGAGTTGCTTTCAGAGTTTAAGGATTCGTTCCCTAAGACTATGATTGCTCAGGACACTAGTGTTGGGTTCTCTAAGAACAAATCCAAGATCATTAAGCATAAAATGTGTGTGAATTAACAAAGTCAGTTTGCGGAATAACTTACATTGATCGGCTAGGTAGGATGTGTAGATAAAAAAATTTGCCTCCTTTGAAGTTGCTTCAAGCTCTCCTTTGTATGAATTGTTTAGCTCCAAGCTTGAACTTAAAATTCCAAACTCTTGGATAGGTTTCCCTAACACCTTTGAATGAACCCTTTTGTGTGCTAGCACTTTAGATTTTTGAAGCAAAAATCAAGTAACAAGAAGCCAAGCTTCACGCCAAAATGAGAGAAAATTGGAGTGATATTTTCGGCCAAGAAGAAAAAAAATGAGAAGTGTTGTGTTTTTGATTTTCCAAAATCAATAATATCAATTACCAAACTTTCAAAGTTGGTATATGTCACTTACACATCAAAAAAATTAGATTGTGTAATTTACAAGCAACCAAAATTTCCCACCAACTTCTATCAACCAAAGGTTGATAAAGTTGACTAGGTGATGTAACTTGTGTGGGCCCCATTTTAATTCAAAATTCGAGTGGGCCCGCAAACAAATTATGGGCTCGGTTTCGTTAATTCCGAATTAACGAATTTTCCGTTGTGACTTAATTAAATCAAATTTAATTAAATAATTATGCCTAGCGAAATTACTATTAAAGTCGCTCGCGAATTAATTCTAAATTAATTCGTTCGCCCGAATTAAAATCCAATTTTAATTCTGCTATGAAATATAATTTCATTTAATATATCTAATATATTATTTAATCGATTAATTCCAAATTAATCGTTCTCTCTCTTCTAATAGAATTTTATCCCAGATAAATTATCTCCGTCATTAATCCTAGATTAATTTTATCTCTCTCATAATTAATCCCAGATTAAATCTGTTCGAGTCATACGACATCGGTGAATCTTCGGGAAGCGACCCATGAGATCCCTGGATATGTTGGCAGTAAATCCGGTCGTCGGACTATCCGAACATGTGCGTACCCGGTACCACGTTCTTACCAATTTACAAGACATGGTTGGCTTCTAGCAAAGCACCGTGCCTACCCAATTCTCCAGAAATATTCTTTAAGGAATATATAATCTATGTCAGGCGCAGTATACGTAGTATTGCGAATTACGATCCAGTATTGATATCACATGCTAGGCCTAGGGCTGGAATTGTGTCTGCCCCATACGAAGTATATATCAGATCTCTGGTAACTAGTATCTATAATCGGATAATCATGACCTAGTCATATTATCCCGATGACTGCAGTACATAAGAGTACCAGTTCCGTATCCTGTGTGATCATCATCTCCATAAGACTGCTGTAGACAACAGAACTTGGGCGACGCTGTTCTAGGCTCGCGGCCTAGATGGGAAGTACGAAATAACATGGAGTCGCCACCCGGTGTGAACCGGGACAAAGATTTAAGGCCGCACTCACCCCTCGCAAGGGAAGACCTCAAACCGTTGGGTTCGGAATGGTCCCTTACTTATGTCACTTGTGATGATATGATTTGTGCAATAATTTAACCGAGTCTACTCAATAATCATGCTCAATGGTACTTAGATCTAACATGCTTTCATCCAAATAACTCCACACAATGTAACACAACGAGCATATTGAATCATTAAATCAACATGTATAAATCATTATCCAAACGCATCATAAACTAAGAACATGCATAATGAACAACCTAAACATGCTTTAACAAATAAATAACAAACTAAATTAAACCATGCTTTAAATAATAAACAAATAACCTAAAGACTATAACATGCTCAAATACGAATTTGGATGAGACGAGATATGTATATCTTAAGTGGTACGTGGCATTGTATCCCGAGTGCAGACCATACTACCGTCCATTCGAAATCGGCTATGGAATTTACGTCCGGGTTTCCATCCGATATACCACAAAAGGGAACACATATCCCGCTCATCCAACAATCACATCATGCCTCAAACGACTCTCATGCAATAATATTCAAATTAAATAAAATAAACGAAAGATAATGAATAAAAGGGTGCCCTCAGGTCTAACCTCTTTTGTCGTTCCTCGAAAGCGCGTTACACGGCCGTCGGAAGGATTGATACTCCGCCACTTTTCTGGTTCACTAATCCAACGATTTTTCTCACTGTTTTGATGTTCGGACTACTGTTTTCACTCCGTTTCGTTGCTGTTTTTGTTATATATATATTTTTTTTTGTTTTAGGGTTTTATTTTTGTATTCCAGGCCCTTCATGTGCAAGCTGATCATCAGGAGCTTCAGGTTGTTTCATGGACAAGTTTTCAATTGTAATCTCATTGAGAAGAGCAGTTACACCAAATTCCAAACGCGTTCCGTTCCGTTTTGATACACTCACAACTAATGATATACTAGTATGGATATCAGCCCCATCGTCTTCTTTGCCACAATCTTCTTCACGTCCTCTCTTCTCCTCAACAAACTGCATGCCTTGAACGTCCCCTAGAAGTCTCTCTCTGGGACAGCCAATACAAAAATGTAAACCTAAGCAAACAATTCATTCCCGCCACAAGCATACATTAAGCGACTAATAATCGCCCAGCACCCTCACAGCCCTCATCCCTCTCGCATGCACACGTTGAAGCCACCTAACCCTCACTGCGGACAAGGACCAATAGCCTTCACGGGTAGCCTCTCCACATGAACCCTCAAACCGACACAGTCCACTCCCACAAATAGGTAGACATTCGGCAAACACAAAGGGACCCACGATCAAACCTTCATTCAACGACTGACTTAAGCGTGCACCACTTCAACCCTTAACTGCCCATAAAACCCTCACGCACCCACAGTCCCCCACGTGGCCTCAAGCAAACAACACTCATAAACCCTAAAATCACGTGAACGCCACTTACAAACACACAGACCACTCACACCTCACTCATTCTCCACGCCACTAACACAACAACAACAAAGCCCACCGTGAACCTCACTTGGATCTTCTCTCTCAACCACATCAACCTCACGGCTCCATTCATAAACACAACTCTAAACCCTAGGCGATGTGAAGTCGATTGAATCAGTGCGATGCCGTTTGTTCATTTTGTGTATGCGTGTCTGGTTTGTGAAGATGCTGATTGTGAGTGAAGAGTGAAAGGTTCTGTAGGGTGATGTTTGAATTGGCTGCGTGTCTCGGCTTTAGAGTTTATTATGTGTTTTGTCTGCGTGTCTTTTGATGGTTGAAGGGGCTTTCTTCTGCTTGGGTCTTGCTTCGTGTCTTTTGTGTGTTCACAGCCTTAGGGTTTGTTTGTGTGTGCCGAGTGAAGTTGAGAGGTGGGTCCTCTATGTGTGGCGAGAGTATTCTGTTAGGGTATTTGTTGTTGTTGGTTGAAGGGTTTCGTTATGGCGTTGGTGAGGCGTTGAGTGCTAAGGGGGGCTGGGACGTGTGGCTGTGTGGAAGGCAGTGAAGGGCATGAAGCTACTGGATGAGGGCTTTGGTTGCGTCAAGTGTGAGTAAAGGAGCTGTGAGGGGTGTTGTTTGCTTTTGTTCTCGTTGGAAGTGGCTGTGAGTGATCAAAGATCAATGGAGCGGTTGCAGGTCAGTGATGGTGGAGTACTGCTTCGTTTGTTGGACGGTGAGGGAGTCGGTGGAAGTTGATTTTTGAGGTGAATGCCAGGAGCCAAGGCTTTAGGGTTTCATTGTTCTTGTAGTTTTTACCGTGAAAGGGAGAGGAGCCCTAGGGTTTAATTTTGGTTGTGTTTATATAGTGGGGGGAATCAATTAGGGTTTTCATGTGTTAAATTAGGAAGGGAAATCAATTAAATTAGGTGTGTTATTTTAGGTAAGAAATATGTAATTTGGGTGGGAATTTCTTAAATTAGGGAAGTGATTTAATTAAATTGTATTTTAGATTAATTTTAATTAGCTTTAATTTAATTTCACTTTAATTTGTTTTAATTAAATTTGGTTTAATTATTAGATTTAGTTTTAATTAAATTTCAATTTAGTTATTTAATTGATTTTGATTTAATTTAATTAGCTTTAATTTGTGACATATATTTTAAATGTTTTAATTATTTAATTTATGAGATATATTAATGGGTTTGGTGTGTTTTAAAATAGAGGTCCAACAAGCGAACCCGAAGCGAAACAAGCGAGTTAAATCTGACAAAAATGCTAATTTCCAACTTTACCCTTCCGACGTCCGTTTCCCGCGGCTTTCACAATCAAAGAGGTAGTGTCTCCATACGAGACTCATCATCGGGACTTATATGCAAAAATGTAGTGCCTACAGTCGCCCCCACTTTGATGGGACTTGTGCAGTGTGTGACAATGACAATCCTATCAAAGTACGTGCAATGCATTTTCACTTACCTGGCTCGCCAGCTGTCACCTGACTTGCCATGTTGATTCGAACTGAGTTGATCTGGTGGTGAGGTGCTTCGACCCCTGAGGTTCATCCCTGCAAGATGCTGCGATCTCTAGGAATCACTACCGAACTAAACTGATATGATGGTGAGGCGCTTCGACCCCTGTGATTTGTTCCCGAACCATCGGTGGGCTTTGTTCCCGAGTTGTGTAGAGAGTGGGATTTGTTCCCGAACTGAGTGTGATGGCGAGGTGCCTCGACCTCTGGGCTTTGTTCTCGAACCACATGTGGGCTTTGTTCCCAAATTGAATGTGATGGCGAGATGCCTCGACCTCCGGGCTTTGTTCCCGAACCATCTGTGGGTTTTGTTCCCGAACTGTGTAGAGAGTGGGCTTTGTTCCCGTTGTTTTGAATGTGATGGCGCGGTGCCTCGACCTCTGGGCTTTATTCCCGAACCACCGAATGTGAACTGTGATGATGATGCAGTGGGCCCTCGACCCTGGGACGCATCCCGGAACTGCAACCGACAATGGGGGCACCTCGACCCTGGGCACCTCGACCCAACACCGCTGACAATAGAGACCTCGCCCTCGAACTGATGATGTAGTGGGCACCTCGACCCTGGGCACCTCGACCCGGAACTACAACCGACAACGGGGGCACCTCGACCCTGGACACCTCGACCCGACACCGCTGACAATAGGGACCTCGCCCTCGAACTGATAATGATGTAGTGGGCACCTCGACCCGGAACTACAACCGACAACGGGGGCACCTCGACCCTGGGCACCTCAACCCAACACCGCTGGCAATAGGGACCTCGCCCTCGAACTGATATATGGGCCTCGCCCCCAGACGGATAGTGATATGGGCCTAGCCCCAAACTGATACTGATATGGGCCTCGCCCAAACTGATACTGATATGGGCCTCGCCCAAACTGATTCTGATATGGGCCTCGCCCAAACTGATACTGATATGAGCCTCGCCCAAACTGATACTGATATGGGCCTCGCCCGAACTGATACTGATATGATGGTGGTCCATTCTCGAACCGTGTTCCATTCTCGGAGTACCATTCCTGGCTTGTTCATTCTCGAACTCTGATTGCCATTCTCGGCTGAACTGATGCTGATGTCGGTTGTGATGAGGTCCATTCTCAAACCATCACCGTGTTGTGGTGTGGTGAAGTCCATTCCCGAACTGCCACCGTGCTGTGGTCCATTCCCGAACCGATCTCCATTCTCGGAGTGTTGCTGTGATATGATGTGATGAAGTCCATTCCCGAACTGTCACCGCTGTGGTCCATTCCTGAACCGATCTCCATTCCTGGAGTGCCATTCCCGATGTGCCATTCTCGGCGTGCTCATTCCCGAGCTGTCCATTCTTGGACTGTCCATTCTCAGACCAAAATCTCCATTCTCGGAGTGTCATTCCCGGCTGAAACTGATACTGCAATACTGTGGGCCTCGCCCCGGACTGAAACTGATGTGGGCCTCGTACCAAACTGATATAGATATGGACCTCGTCCAAACTGATACTGGTATGGGCATCGCCCCCGACTGATACTAATATGGGCCTCGCCCCAAATTGAAACTAATATGGGCCTCGCACCCATATTGATGCTGATACGGGCCTCGCCCCCAGACTGAAACTGATGTGGGCCTCGCCCCTAGAGTACCATACCCGGTAAAGACTGATAGTGATGTGGGCCTCAACCCGCAGAGTGTCATACCCGTCAAGGACTGATAATGAAGTGGGCCTCGCCCCAGAGTGCCATACCCGGCGGATACTGATCATGAACTGATTTGGGCCTCGCCCTCAGAATACCATACCCGGCTGATACTGATCATGAACTGATGGTGGTCCATTCCCGAACTGTTACTGTGAGGTGGTCTATCCTCGGACCATTACTGAGATGTGGTCCATTCTCGAACCGTGTTCCATTCTTGGAGTGCCATTCTTGGATTGCCCATTCTTCGTTCATTCTTGAACTTTGTTCCATTCTCGGACTTGTCATTCTCGACTTGTGCATTCTCGAACTGTGCTCCATTCTCGGATTACCATTCTTGGCTTGTCCATTCTCGAACTCTGATCCATTCTCGGATTACCATTCTTCGCTTCTTCATTCTCAAATTGCTGATATGGGCCTCAACCCTGGGACTCATCCCCAAACTGAAACTGATATGGCCCTCAACCCTGGGACTCATCCTCAGACTGAAACTGATATGGGCTTCAACCCTGGGACTCATCCCCAAAACTACTACTCATATGTTGCTGATTCTAGTTGGCTTGTCTTTGCCGCTTTCTCTTTTTCTTTTTTTTTTGAAACCTGTGAATACAAAACAAAACAAACACACAAAAGAATGCAAAATATGTTACGTGTATGCATGCATGCATGAATGAATTTCCTATTCTGTTGGGTTAGGTCTTCCCCCAATTTCTCCTAGTGATTGCTCAGTCTTCTCTCTGGTCTCATGGTTCAATATCTTGTTATGTCCCGGATTCGCGAAGTGGTAGACTGGTCGCCTCCAGTCTTGGTTTAACTTTCTGCTTTCCGCCGTTTGCACTTGGTCAAGATGAACCACATGGCGGGGCCTTCCATATCATCATACTATATCACATGCTACGAAATAGTCTCAATAGTTATACATATTATCATCCTCAAAGAATGCTCAGTAATGAGACCAGAGAACCTTCAAAACATTCGATGCAACTCAAATCCAAGTCTTTGAATAAATGATCTAAGCCAGACTCAAAGTGTGTGTGTGCAAAGGTTTTTCACAGCTTAATCCTTAAGTAAGCTAACTCGATGATTTCGTTTCAAAAACCGGGATCGGTGGGTCAAACCAACCTAGATATCTCAATTATATTCCGCAATTGCTTTTCCATGCTCAATGTAGTATGGCTTTATCTCTCTTTTCCTTTGTCTCTCATTTTTTTCTTTTCATTTTGAACTTCATTTTTTTTTTCTTTTTTTTTTTTCTCTCTTTTTTTTTTTCAACACACCTACCCTTTAAGGTAGCATTTCTTCTCATGGTGGTCCTAATACTCGCCCATGGGTAGCTTCACGCTATCGGTTATAGGTGGTTCAATTCTTTTCTTTAGAGACTTTTCTTTCATTTTCAACCATACCACACATCATAACATAAGCAAATCAAGATAGACATCTAAGCAAACGGTCATTCACCGACCTACAATTTCTTCAACTAGTCACTTTGCTAACTACTCAGGTTTTCACTGCTAAGAACCATAATCAAGTGCTTACGAGTCTAATATAGATCAATCACTCAAAGTATCAGATAAAAAACATCAAGAGTTTATCGTTTCTAAAGTTTCACTCTAAAGCAATCAATTCATCATCGGACTTATGTCTAACTATCAATGACTAAAAACAAACAATTTTTCTTTTCTCTCTTTTTTTCTTTTCCTTTTTCTTTTTTTTTATCTCTTCTTTCAAAGGCCCCCCCAATGGTCTTTCTATCCTTTCCGTAAGCTTTTCTATTTCTCGATTTTTTTTTCCGCTATCCGTGTTTGCTAAACTCCTCTTGAATAACCTCTTTTCTAACCCAACGGATATCTATGATGGCTTTTAAGACACATAGGGTTAACATGATGCATGTATGCATGAGATGCATGCGACATATGAGATATAATATGAATGTAGTTATCAAAAGCATAAATGGGCAACTTCTACAGGATATACAACTATGGTTCTCATGCGGGTTTATTACGATGCCTTTGATTGAACTCCCTCAACCCACAATAGAAATGGTCAACTAATGCACAAATTATACACATCACAAGACATGATTTCGAGGCCAATTCTCTAATATCCCCAGTGGAGTCGCCAGACTGTAGACAACAGAACTTGGGCGACGCTGTTCTAGGCTCGCGGCCTAGATGGGAAGTACGAAATAACATGGAGTCGCCACCCGGTGTGAACCGGGACAAAGATTTAAGGCCGCACTCACCCCTCGCAAGGGAAGACCTCAAACCGTTGGGTTCGGAATGGTCCCTTACTTATGTCACTTGTGATGATATGATTTGTGCAATAATTAACCGAGTCTACTCAATAATCATGCTCAATGGTACTTAGATCTAACATGCTTTCATCCAAATAACTCCACACAATGTAACACAACGAGCATATTGAATCATTAAATCAACATGTATAATCATTATCCAAACGCATCATAAACTAAGAACATGCATAATGAACAACCTAAACATGCTTTAACAAATAAATAACAAACTAAATTAAACCATGCTTTAAATAATAAACAAATAACCTAAAGACTATAACATGCTCAAATACGAATTTGGATGAGACGAGATATGTATATCTTAAGTGGTACGTGGCATTGTATCCCGAGTGCAGACCATACTACCGTCCATTCGAAATCGGCTATGGAATTTACGTCCGGGTTTCCATCCGATATACCACAAAAGGGAACAATATCCCGCTCATCCAACAATCACATCATGCCTCAAACGACTCTCATGCAATAATATTCAAATTAAATAAAATAAACGAAAGATAATGAATAAAAGGGTGCCCTCAGGTCTAACCTCTTTTGTCGTTCCTCGAAAGCGCGTTACACGGCCGTCGGAAGGATTGATACTCCGCCACTTTTCTGGTTCACTAATCCAACGATTTTTCTCACTGTTTTGATGTTCGGACTACTGTTTTCACTCCGTTTCGTTGCTGTTTTTGTTATATATATATTTTTTTTTGTTTTAGGGTTTTATTTTTGTATTCCAGGCCTTCATGTGCAAGCTGATCATCAGGAGCTTCAGGTTGTTTCATGGACAAGTTTTCAATTGTAATCTCATTGAGAAGAGCAGTTACACCAAATTCCAAACGCGTTCCGTTCCGTTTTGATACACTCACAACTAATGATACTAGTATGGATATCAGCCCCATCGTCTTCTTTGCCACAATCTTCTTCACGTCCTCTCTTCTCCTCAACAAACTGCATGCCTTGAACGTCCCCTAGAAGTCTCTCTCTGGGACAGCCAATACAAAAATGTAAACCTAAGCAAACAATTCATTCCCGCCACAAGCATACATTAAGCGACTAATAATCGCCCAGCACCCTCACAGCCCTCATCCCTCTCGCATGCACACGTTGAAGCCACCTAACCCTCACTGCGGACAAGGACCACTAGCCACGAACTCACCAAGCAGGTCACTACCCTCCACGAGTAGCCTCTCCACATGAACCCTCAAACCGACACAGCCCACTCCCACAAATAGGTAGACATTCGGCAAACACAGAGGGACCCACGATCAAACCTTCATTCAACGACTGACTTAAGCGTGCACCACTTCAACCCTTAACTGCCCATAAAACCCTCACGCACCCACAATCCCCCACGTGGCCTCAAGCAAACAACACTCATAAACCCTAAAATCACGTGAACGCCACTTACAAACACACAGACCACTCACACCTCACTCATTCTCCACGCCACTAACACAACAACAACAAAGCCCACCGTGAACCTCACTTGGATCTTCTCTCTCAACCACATCAACCTCACGGCTCCATTCATAAACACAACTCTCTAAACCCTAGGCGATGTGAAGTCGATTGAATCAGTGCGATGCCGTTTGTTCATTTTGTGTATGCGTGTCTGGTTTGTGAAGATGCTGATTGTGAGTGAAGAGTGAAAGGTTCTGTAGGGTGATGTTTGAATTGGCTGCGTGTCTCGGCTTTAGAGTTTATTATGTGTTTTGTCTGCGTGTCTTTGATGGTTGAAGGGGCTTTCTTCTGCTTGGGTCTTGCTTCGTGTCTTTTGTGTGTTCACAGCCTTAGGGTTTGTTTGTGTGTGCCGAGTGAAGTTGAGAGGTGGGTCCTCTATGTGTGGCGAGAGTATTCTGTTAGGGTATTTGTTGTTGTTGGTTGAAGGGTTTCGTTATGGCGTTGGTGAGGCGTTGAGTGCTAAGGGGGGCTGGGACGTGTGGCTGTGTGGAAGGCAGTGAAGGGCATGAAGCTACTGGATGAGGGCTTTGGTTGCGTCAAGTGTGAGTAAAGGAGCTGTGAGTGGGGTGTTGTTTGCTTTTGTTCTCGTTGGAAGTGGCTGTGAGTGATCAAAGATCAATGGAGCGGTTGCAGGTCAGTGATGGTGGAGTACTGCTTCGTTTGTTGGACGGTGAGGGAGTCGGTGGAAGTTGATTTTTGAGGTGAATGCCAGGAGCCAAGGCTTTAGGGTTTCATTGTTCTTGTAGTTTTTACCGTGAAAGGGAGAGGAGCCCTAGGGTTTAATTTTGGTTGTGTTTATATAGTGGGGGAATCAATTAGGGTTTTCATGTGTTAAATTAGGAAGGGAAATCAATTAAATTGGTGTGTTATTTTAGGTAAGAAATATGTAATTTGGGTGGGAATTTCTTAAATTAGGGAAGTGATTTAATTAAATTGTATTTTAGATTAATTTTAATTAGCTTTAATTTAATTTCACTTTAATTTGTTTTAATTAAATTGGTTTAATTATTAGATTTAGTTTTAATTAAATTTCAATTTAGTTATTTAATTGATTTTGATTTAATTTAATTAGCTTTAATTTGTGACATATATTTTAAATGTTTTAATTATTTAATTTATGAGATATATTAATGGGTTTGGTGTGTTTTAAAATAGAGGTCCAACAAGCGAACCCGAAGCGAAACAAGCGAGTTAAATCTGACAAAAATGCTAATTTCCAACTTTACCCTTCCGACGTCCGTTTCCCGCGGCTTTCACAATCAAAGAGGTAGTGTCTCCATACGAGACTCATCATCGGGACTTATATGCAAAAATGTAGTGCCTACAACTGCAGTGATACTTCCATCTTGACATCACACCTAATACATTACGATTCTCAGTATACCCAGAAGGGGCGTACACAGAACCTGTTAAAACCCTAGACGACCAAAACCAAAGTATACTGATTGTCGAAAGTATTAGTGATGCAAGTCTCAGGTTAAGACCAAATACACATACCCTGATTCGGATTCCCAAAGACACATAATCATACTACCAATGTGATTCCAAGAAGTCTATCCAGAGCGAAGCTGTTTCCGTACCATCGGCAAACATAACCTCCTATTACACTTGCATGAGTATCCAATACCCAAATATATGAGAACTATGTTGTTACGCTTCCATAACACGCACAAGTGTAATACTAGTCTATTCTGCATTATCGATGTCCAGTCTCGATAATACTATGACTAGGGATATTTAATGATTAAACCTTAGTGGATTAATATTATCTCATAACTTATTAATTTGGTACTAATCATATGGACTTTTATCATTTATGTATCTTGGTAATCCAATTACAAATGATAAAATAGCAATTTCCTTTGTCACATAGTTAATTTGTACAACATCGCCATGTTCTGTACAGATAGCGATGCCATGGGTCATAATTGTCCAACAATCTCCCACTTGGCCTATAGCCAATCACTCAAGTGTCTAACACAGGAATATGTACGGGTTGCTCAAACTTCTGCTAAGAAACAGCTTTCGTCAGCGGATTTACAATGTTATCATCTGATGTGTTTTATTCGATCATCACATCGCCACAATGTATGATCCGACGAATCAGATGAAATAGTCGAAGTATATACTTGGATCATTGATGAGACCGTAATTATTTAGCCTGTGTTGTAGCCTAGCTCAGCTGCTAACAGAATTATACCTAATCCAATTAGGATTATATAGATCCAAAATACTTCTATTGTTGCCTCAACTGCAGCAATGTCTTGCTCTTATTGTTTATTCGGCAACAGTATCTTGCTTGGAAAATTTCCAGCTCACTGTTCCGTTATTCAAACTAAATATGTACCCTTATTATGACTTAAGTCGTATTTGTCGGTTTGGAAACTTACAGTGGTGAACCTAGTCACCTCAAGTTCTCATTTCCCCATATGATCAGAAAGCATCCTTAGTTCATCCAAGATACTCAAGGATGCTCTTTGTATCAATCCAGTGACCATCACAAGATTGGCCTTATAGCGTATACATATGCTCAAAATATATGAGACATCAGGTCACATACATTTCAAAAACGTACGATCTATGGGAGGGTTGTCAGCAACTTTCTAGATCTATCCCAGTAGATCTTTATTCCTAGAATAAAGCCTGCTTCTCCCAGGTATTCCATGGAGAATTTTAATGAAAGCTAAGCTTTCACCGATTATATTATGGGAATTTTATTGCTAATAAGCAATACATCATCAACTTATAGGACATTCATTGTCAGTTCACTCCCACTAACCTTCTTATATACACAAGAATCATCTTCGTTTTGAATTAAATCATATACCATTATGATTACATCAAAACGCTGGTTCCAAGAATACAATGCTTGCTTCAATCCATAAATGGATCAATTTAACTTGCAAACCTTGTTTGTATGTTTTAGCACGACAAAACTGTCAGGATGTTTCCATGAAGGAAAGCAATTTTGACGTCCATATGCCATATTTCATAAATGAAATATACAACATTAGCAAGCATTATCCAAATGGATTTAATCATGGCAACATGTAAAAGGTTTCGTCGTAGTCGACACTATGCCATTGACGATACCCTTTCTGTACAAGCCTGGCTATGTACATTTATATATTGTCATCCATGTATGTCTTCCTTGAAGATTCATTTAGTACCAATAGTCATAATGCCTTCTGGTACATCAACCAGTGTCCAAACTTAGTTGGTATACATGGAATCCATTTCGGACTTCATGGCACTTTGCCATAAAAGGAGTCGATACCTTGTATCACATCCTTATACATAGCCGGTTCGTCTTCCTCAATAAGATTGATATCTACATGAGGTGAGATCAGAAACCCATACCTCCCAGGTTATTTTCTGACTCTCTCCGACCTACACGTTTCTTGTGTATTCGAAGATTGTGGAGCAGTCTCATCCCTGATGAACTGTTTGTGTTCCGTTAAGGATCGGTGCCAATAACAGTATTACTCTGATTCTCATCGAGTTTTACTTTCCTCTCACTTACCACTGCATATAGGTATTTCTCTTAGGAAAACCGCATGTAGGGAAACAATTACATTGTTCTCTTGTGAGTTGTATAAGTACTATACTTTGGTTTCCCTAGGACAACCTACAAATAGGCACTTATCTGATTTGGGTTCTAGTTTGGTACCATCCAAACATATGCCCAGCATTCCCAAATCTTTAGGAATGAGAAACTCGGTTTCTTTCCTGTTCATATCTAATATGAAGTCTGTCTAACAGATTTTCATGGAACCTTATTCAAAATAAGTATTGCACTGTTTAATGCGTATCCTCAGAAGGAAATTAGTAGCTCAGTACGACTCATCATTAACCTTACCATGTCCAACAAAGTTCGATTTTTCTGTTCGGACACATCGTCAAATTGAGGTGTCCCGGGAGGAGTCCACTATGAAAGAATACCATACTGGTAATCTTGAAACTCATATATTTAAGTATTTTACACTATGGTCCAACCATAATGTTTTTAATACTTTTACCAGTCTGTTTTCTTACTTCGTGTCGAAACTCTTTGAATTACTCAAAAATTTCTGACTTGTATTTCATAAGATCCACATAACCGTAACGTGATGCCACATCCGTAAAGGTTACGAAGTATTCATATCCACATCTAGCCTAGCTAGACATGGGCCCCCTTACGTCACCATGAACGAGGGCTAATAGATCGGTGGCATTTGCACTTTTACCAAGTAAAATGTGTCTTAGGCATTTTGCCTAATAAACTATATTCGTAGACATTATTTGAATTAGAATAAAATTTGTCCTAGTACCCACTCTTCGAAAGTGTGGATATAGGAGTCTTATTAATATGTCCCAGACAACAATGCCACTTTTAAGTCTCAACAGATTTATTCAGTTTGAGCTTTTGTTTGTCATATCATATGTTTGAGATTCATTTATATTCTAAATATAAATTCTGCTATTCACATCTAATGTGCTTATCTCAATATCATCTTTATAAACTAAACACTTAGTGTTCTAGAATATAAAGGTATACCCGCAACGGGTTAAACTAGATACAGAGATATTGTTCCTAGTCAAACTAGATACATTATAACAGTCTCATAATTTAAGTACATGCCCAAAGGGCAGTTCCAAAATTTAGGTTTCTACGACCAAAATTTAGGTTTCGTCATATTTCTGACTCGCAGGTCAATCTCACCTTAAGTCAGTATCCTGCTAATCAGCAGATCCCGCACATCAGTACATATATTTATGTACCACATCCAGTATCTAAAATCCAATTTTAAAATCAGCAGTGGACATGTTTATAACAAACATACCTGAAGCCGGACCCTTGTCCATCTTCATTTCCTTCATGTCTGCCTTGTCCATACGGCAGTCACGCTTCCAGTGACCCCGTTTGCCACAGTTTAGGCAGACATCTTGGGATATGTCATTTGTCTTCCTAGAAGATTATGAAGATTTTTCCTTTACCATTTTTTCATATCCCTAGAAGCCTTCGGCCAAGCCTTGACCTTCTAGGATGTTGAAGTAAGATATGCATTGCGCTTCTTGCCCTTTTACAAGCTCTGGCTCTGTCACCTTGAGCATAGCCATTAACTCTCTAAGATTTTTCTTTTGCAATTAGTACTTCTAAGATCTAAGAATAGATCTATGAAGATCCTTCAATTTCAATATCATACCATAAGGAACTAATCCTTAGTTCTGACGAAGAAATTAAGGAGTCATTGTGGCAAGCATAACAGATTGAGCACTAAATTTATCATCACCATGAGTCTTCCAAAGCTCATGCTCCACTATTTGCTCAACTCCGGGCTCAGGCCCAAGATGTCACTCTATCAAATAAAGTAACTTCTCGGCTCCCAGGACTATCCTGAGGTTCTATTCCCAATTTGAAAATTGAAGCCGCTTAAAGACATTTTCACCCAAAGTTATGTTTTAAACGCTAATCTTTCAGTTATGTTGATTCCAATAGTCCAACTATGCAATCAACGATTTCGGGTACAATCGAATATAATGATTACTATAGTCTAACTATATAATCAACTACTACTTGATTGGTTAAATTCAAATATATTTGATTACTATAATCCAATTATATAATCAACTATAAATAGGGATGGCAATTTTACCCACAAACCCGCAAACCCGCAAAAACCCGCCCGCAATGGGTAGGATTTGGTAAATATATTAGTGGGTGCGGTGCGGGTTTGGTAATTTAAAGCAAAACCCGCTGCGGGTGCGGTGCGGGTTGGTATTTAAGAAAAAAATGCGGGTATCCGCTGCGGGTATCCACATACCCGCAATATTATTTTTTATTAATTAATATTTTTAGGACAATATAAAAAAACCTTCATACAAAAATAACTAACAAAACCTAAACCTAAAACATTAATCCACAGTTCCACACTCCCACTCAGCCGCAACCCGCAACCTGCCCAACTGGAGATTTTTTGCATGACTATTATTTTTTTTAATCACACTTGTTAATAAAATTATAATACAAAAATTTGGATTAAGTTCACATGATCAGAAACGGGAGAGAAGCAAAATAAGCTAGTGTTTGCTGCAACTTCAGTAGTAGCTTATTGTCGATTGAGTTGGAAAACTTAGATCATTATAATTATGAAATGAAGAACTCGTTTTAATTATGTTTATATGAAAAAATAAACATATGGTACCGAGTCTTTCATACATTATATTATCTATGTACTGTATATACATACATTGCATGTTGTATATATCAAATGAAAAATAAATGTGAAAACTACAGCTAGCAATTAAAAATAAATTATTTAATTAAAAAATATATTATTAAGAACACAAAATAATTCAATATTTTAAAAACCCGCAAAAAATCTGTTGGGTACCATTGCGGGTTTGGTAATTTATTTTTATATGCGGTGCGGGTTTGGTAATGAAAATTAAAACCCGCAACGGGTATGGTGCGGGTTTGGTAATTCATTTACATATGCGGGTGCGGGTTTGGTAAGACCAAACCCGCACCATACCCTACCCACTGTCATCTCTAACTATAAATGAAGTAGTTTGAATACAGTCTAACTGTTTAATTAAAACAACAATTGAATATTAGTCCAACTAATATATTTAAATTCTTTAATGACGAAAAATTGAAATAAGCCCGTACTAGCAAGTATCTAAATGAAATTACAAATTTAATACTTGCCTCCCACTATTTTTCAGCGAGCCTCTAACCCTTTGTGGAGTACTCGGGAAACCTAGTTTCCTAGTGGGCTAGGATTCCGTTAAATAACACACAACCTTGACTTTGGCCAACAAATTGTATGAAACTTAACTAGGTCGATCTCTAAGATCAATTGGATCACATCCAATTACTAGATTTTGTAGGTGGACCTCCAAGACCGAAAAATATATCCAATATATGTCAATATATTGCATAACATTTTTCCTCTGAATCAAATAAGCCTTGGCTTTGGCTCAACAAGCTTAATGAAACCAGTTAAGCGTGATCCATTGACAGTGGGAAAGCTTCGTAATCGAGGCCGATGAAAAAGAAGTGACCTTGACTTTGGCCAACAAATCAAAACTTGCCCAAGGCGTACAATATGGAACAAAGCTTTCATGATTCAAACACATCCGCGATGGACATTGATCTTGACTTTGGCTAACAAACCAATGCCAATCTTGGATCTTAAGAAAGAACCATTCAATGGAAGGAAAACGCTTAATATTTAATTGAGGGTTTTTCGCGTAAATTGGCAACCAATTTATTATCTTTAATTAGGTCTCATCATACACCCTTAAGCATGCATTCTAAAAACATAATAAGGCTCGATAAAAAAAATAATAATGATATGCAGATGGATATCTCACAAATTGTTCCCAGAACAAATCACTCATTTTCCTCTCCTCGGCTAGCACTATTCTAACTTCTACCAAATTACATAATACTTCTAAAGAAATCTCATTACATTGAGGGGAATTGGGGAGAAGAGAATTACAAAGAGTCAATAGATAAAAAGCTAGACACGCAGGTCCAATTTAATAAATTCTAAATTTATTACAACAATTTCCAAAATTGCCCTCACCTATCTAATATCCATCTAATATACATTATTCATACAATACATCCATGTATTCACACAAAACATGTTATTCAATCAATCTAATCCAATTAATTAATCTTTGAATTAAGTGATCATACAATGTTCAAACAACGATTTGATTTGTGTGAGTCCAACTCGTTTAAGAATAAGTACTCAAAGAGCGTATTATTGAATTATATCGAACTAAAATTTTAAATCCAATTTAATTTGTATTCTATACTAATTCTTATTTAATTCCAAATTAAATAATTACACTTTATTAATGTATCTTTACGACTTAGATTCTAAATCTAATCTAAATGGGTCTCAAATGCCCAATTAACATCCAATGTCAATTTAATTAATTCATAAAGCATGGGCTTTGGCCAATATGGGTCAAACCCAAATGCCAAGTCCCAATAAAGGAATCATCTTATTTGCCATAAAATTAATTTCGGCCCATTAGGCCCAATTAAATTTAAAAGCCCATTAAGTACATTTGGACTTTATGGAATTGTTTTAGGCCCAATTTGGATCCAATCCAATTGTCCTAAACCAACTTGGCCCAACCAAGCCCATAAGGCCCAAATATAACATCAATAGCCCAATTCCAAATTGAAGCCTAATTAATTAAATTCCAATATTCCAAATATAACAATTTATTTAATTAAAGTGTATAACCATAATTAATTATTTAAATTAACATTTCCAAAATACCAATTTACATAATTAATCATGCTTTATTATTTTCAATACATGTCCAACAATATTGAAGCAAAATCAACCTCATAACATGCTCTTGAGCTCTCGGCATTATGACATTTTTTCCATCAATTTTGATTTAAATCCAATTAAATCACAAATCAATTTATCCATGCATTTTAAACACATCCAATGGTCTAAAAAATAAAATCACCATGAGCTACAAAGGGTCAATGCATTCGGCCAAGCCCTCAAATTTGGGGAAAATTAATCAAATCAATTTTCATAAAATTAATCATGCATAACTCTTAGTTATCATTATCTAAGCATACTTAAACACTCAATTTGATTAAATCATGCTCCAAGCAAAAATACCCAAATTCAAGTATATAAACTCTAATCCATTTCATGCTTAAATTGGGCTCTGATACCATTGTTGGGATCTCTAAGAACAAATCCAAGATCATTAAGCATAAAATGTGTGTGAATTAACAAAGTAAGTTTGCAGAATAACTTACATTGATCGGCTAGGTAGGATGTGTAGACAATAAAATTTGCCTCCTTTGAAGTTGCTTCAAGGTTTTCTTTGTATGAATTGTTTAGCTCCAAGCTTCAACTTAGAATTCCAAACTCTTGGATAGGTTTCCCTAACACCTTTGAATGACTCCTTTTGTGTGCTAGCACTTTAGATTTTTGAAGCAAAAATCAAGTAACAAGAAGCCAAGCTTCACGCCAAAATGAGAGAAAATGGGAGTGATATTTTCGGCCAAGGAGAGAAAAAATGAGAAGTGTTGTGTTTTTGATTTTCCAAAATCAATAATATCAATTACCAAACTTCCAAATTTGGTATATGTCACTTACACATCAATAAAATTAGCTTGTGTAATTTACAAGCAACCAAAATTTCCTACCAACTTCTATCAACCAAAAGTTGATAAAGTTGACTAGGTGATGTGACTTGTGTGGGCCCCACTTTAATTCAAAATCCGAGTGGGCCCGCAAACACATTCCGGGCTCGGTTTTATTAATTCCGAATTAACGAATTTTCCGTTGCGACTTAATTAAATCAAATTTAATTAAATAATTATGCCTAGCAAAATTACTATTAAAGTCGCTCGCGAATTAATTCTAAATTAATTCGTTCGCCCGAATTAAAATCCAATTTTAATTCCGCTATGAAATCTAATTTCATTTAATATATCGAATATATTATTTAATCGATTAATTCCAAATTAATCGTTCTCTCTCTTCTAATAGAATTTTATCTCAGATAAATTCTCTCTGTCATTAATCCTAGATTAATTTTCTCTCTCTCATAATTAATCCCAGATTAATTTTGTTCGAGTCATACATCATCGGGGAATCTTCGGGAAGCGACCCATGAGATCCCTGGATATGTTGGCAGTAAATCCGGTCGTCGGACTATCCAAACACGTGCGTATCCGGTACCACGTTCTTACCGATTTACAAGACATGTTGGCTTCTAGCAAAGCACCGTTCCTACCCAATTCTCCAGAAATATTCTTTAAGGAATATATAATCTATGTCAGGCGTAGTATAGGTAGTATTACGTATTACAATCCAGTATCGATATCATATGCTAGGCCTAGGGCTGGAATTGTGTCTGCCTCGTACGAAGCATATATCGGATCTCTGGTAACTACTCTCTATAATCATATAATCATGACCTAGTCATATTATCCCGATGATTGCAGTACATAAGAGTACCAGTTCCGTATCCTACGTGATCATCATCTTCATATGACTGAAGTGATACTTCCATCTTGACATCACACCCAATACGCTACGATTCTCAGTATACCCAGAAGAGGCGTACACAGAACCTATTAAAGCCCCGGACGACCATAACCAAAGTATACTTATTGTCGCAAGTATTAGCGATGAAAGTCTCAGGTTAAGACCAAATACACCTACCCTGATTCGGATTCCCATAGACACATAGTCATACTACCAATGGGATTCCGAGGGGTCTATCCAGAGTGAAGCTGTTTCCGTACCATCGGCAAACAGAACCTCATATTACACTTGCATGAGTCTAATACCCAAATATATGAGAACTATACTGTTACGCTTCCATAACACGCACAAGCGTAATACTAGTTTATTCTGCATTATCGATGTCCAGTCTTGATAATACTACGACTATGAATATTTAATGATTAAACCTTAGTGGATTAATACTGTCTTATATCTTATTAATCTGGTACTGATTATATGGACTGTTATCATTTACGTATCTTGGTAATCCAATTACAAATGATAAAAGAGCAATTTCCTTTGTCACATAGTTAATTTGTACAACAACGTCATGTTTTGTACAAATAGTGATGCTATGTGTCATAATTGTCCAACAACTAGCACCGGAAAATTCTAAATCTTAGATATTAGTTTTCTTTGCAACACGGTTATTGATGCTTACTTTTTATTATTTTATCATTGCATGTAAATATTACTTTCATTTCTTTATGAATGAATGTTTTATTTTAAATTTAATTTCAGTAATTAAGTTATGTAGTCAAACATGCAATGATTGTCCAATGATAAAAAGTTCTAAAATATTTATAGAACATGACTTTGTATGATTAATTATGTTAATAATTTTTTGCATTGGATCATTGGATGATGATTGGATACATAGTGATTTTTTGACTATAAACCCATTGTGAGATCTTATTAAACATAAAAAGTTTCATGACAAGGTGATTACATGTAAAGCAAAGCATTAATGATTCATGATTGTGCATAAATGTCTATAGAAAACTTTGTGTTTAATATGGCTTTTGCATAAAAGCACATTGTCTTCAAACTCAACAAGAGTGAGGGATTAAATGGTGACAACTTTGAAAATTCAGTATGTGCTCAAAGAATAAAAGGTTCTTGAAGTCCTGACCATAAGCAGGGAAAAACCTATGGAATGCACCACGGTCCAACATAGGCGAGACCATAAGTCTTATGACACTTGGAAGATAAAGAATTTCATTACTCGTATTATATTGCTAAGTAGCATGTAAAATGACAGTATGGAATATTTAGGAAAGTTTGACATAACTAAGGACATGTGGTCCATATTAGCCAAAAGATTTGGTAGTACGTCTATAACCAAAGCTTAAAAAGACAAAGCTCTATGACAAATGTCATACATGATCAGTGAACTATAAAATATTATTTCAAGTCCAAGTTATCATTCGTTCTCTTCCCCATATCTAGGAGTATATGCAAATGCGTCTAACCCACAATGAGCACATCAATACTTTTGATGTGCTAGACATCACTTAGAATTCGAGAGTGATCTCCTCGAGGCTGCTAAAGTCAAATACCGATGTGTATATGACTAAAACCAGCAAGCCTGGAGGTTCAGGGAAGAATATAAATTTCTTGGTGGTGAGTCACAGTAAAAGAAAGAGCAATATTCTTTCAAGTCATGAAAGAAAAAAAATCAAATGAACACGATAAGGAAAATATCCTCTAAATCATACTAATATGGTAAAATCTAAGTGTTATAATTATGGCAAAAAAGATCATTTTGCACGTGAATATACTGATTCTAAGAAAACTCAGGCACCACAGGCCATGTCGTGAATGATAGAGATGCCTTCGAGTAATTTCGATGAATTTCACATAAAATGAAGTGGATATATGTCGGCAACAACTCGTGAGTTGCAGTCAATGAAATGGGTACATGCAAGTTAGTCCTGCATGGTGGAAAACTTTACACCTACATGATGTATTGTATAGTTTTATTATATCTAGGTTTTAAGTTGAAATTCCGATAATGAGGCGTTGATATATATTTTTAGAATTTTGTTCTATTTATTTTCTATATGGTCTTATTATATTAAAGGTTAAATACTTTTAATTGTAAAACTAGTTTTTTCTTAGTTACATCATCTATCGATAGTGATAATGATGAAAATATATGGCATATTGGATATGTCCACATTGACCAACAATAAATGACTGGGTTAACCACATAGGGTTTCCTATGTGACTATACTGAGTCAAAGAAAACTCAAGCACCACAGGCCATGCCGTAAATGATAGAGATAGACCCGGCCATGGTTACGGTTCCGAACCGGAACCGAACCGGTTGGAATCGGAAGGTTCCGGTTCCGGTTCTGGAATCGGAACCGTTGGCGACCGGTTCGGTTGGGGTTCGACCCCAACCCGAACCGGTCGAAACCGGTGGAACCGTACGGTTCCACCGGTTCTACGGTTCCAACAGGAACCCTACCCCCAACGGCTAGTAGCCGTTGGGGGGGCAGGGAGCCGTTTGGCTCCCTGCCCAAATAAATAAAAATAAATTAAAAAATAAATTTAATTTTATTATTTAAAATGTAAATTACTAATGTAACCCTAATAACGGTAATAAAACGATTATATTTAGGGGCATTTTTGGAATCAAAAAAATTATAAAATTTTATAAATATGATTCATTTTTCATAATTTCATCACACCAAATTCTCAACTCTCTCATTTTCTATAATTCTCTTATTCTCAATCTCACTTCAATACAATTCTCTTATAATCTTATTCTCAATCTCAATTCATTTAGTTGTTAATTTGTTATCATTCGCAATTATTCAATTTTCTTATTTTTCTTCCTAATTTCTCAAAAAAAAAAAATGGCAAGCTCATCTGAGAACATAATGTCAAATATGCCAACCCAAGAGAGCGGCCCTAGTGTCAGTGCACAATCATGGAGAAGAGAAGTTAAGGCTCGGTCCTCGGATATTTTCAAAATTCATTTTAATTTGGAACGCCTAGAAGATGGTTCACAACGAGCAATTTGCAACTATTGTGGGGTTATCTATAAATTTTATGGTGGATACGGCAATATGATCAAGCACATGGAAAAACATCATCCGGTTGAACTGGGCATTGATACGACGCAAACTCAAATGGGCAGGTACGCATCATCTAGTGGAGGTACGAGTAGTGTAGATTTATTTAAATATTCTGATGCAAAAAATAGAGAAGAATTTGCGAAATTAACTTGTATGGCACATCTTTCTTTAAGCTTTAGTGAAAAACTTCATTTTACTAATTACGTGCATAATGCTTTAAACGCTGCTGCATGTAGAATGACTCGAAACACAACAAAACTTCAAATTATATAAAGATGGTAAAATTATTTTAAATGAAATTTTTAAAGAGATGAAAGGTCGTATTTCTATATGTTCTGATATTTGGAGTGACCATTGGCAAACACACTCATACATGGGTGTGACTTGTCATTGGATTGATGCATCATTTACCATGCAAAAAAGACTTATTGCATTTAGAGTTTTTGATTACCCACATACTGCACATAATATTTATATAATGATGAAGGTAATTTTTGATGAATATGGTTTAGTAGAAAAAATTTTAACAATTGGATTTGATAATGCATCTGCAAATACTGCATCCATTCATGATTTAAAATCCTTATGTGAACCAAATTTAGGGGGTCGATTTTTTCATATTCGTTGTACATGTTATGTCCTTAACATATGTGTGCAAGACAGACTAAAATTATTATCACATTTCCTTGATCCAATTAAAACGACACTTAACTGTATTTGCTCATATTCTCAAGTTAGGAGAGAATAGACCAAGTTTTGTAAAATAAATGGTATTAAACCGATTAAATTTTCAAGAGACGTTCCAACACGTTGGAATTCTACTTATTTTCTTTTATGTCAAGCATTTCAATACAAAGATGCATTATGTAGTTTTTTTTCTCAACATGTTCAAAATATCACACTTTATCCTAGTCAATGGGATATTTGTGAAAAAAATTTAGATATTTTAAGAGTTTTTAATGATGCTACTTTAGTTTTTAGCGGTGTTTATTATCCTACAGCACATTTATTTCTTCTTGAGAGTTTGAATATTGTTGGCACTCTCGATGAGCATGTTGACAGTGACGACCCTAATGATATTGTTTTGTTGGAAGCCATTACTGCTATGAAGGTAAAATGGTTGAATTATTTTAGAGAAATTCATTTACTTTATCTTATTGCTGCTATTTTGATCCTAAATTTCAATTAGAAGGTTTGAATGGTGGTTTACAAGCTTACTATGGTTATTTAGGAATATTAGATGAAATTGATATTACGAGCATAATGACGAAATTAAGAAGTGATTTAATTATTTTATTTAATGATTATATTGTAAGATATAACTTAGGAACATTAGGTCAATCTAGTAGTAGCGAACCGGTGAATTCAAACAAGACTTAGCGCAGAGGATCGTTGGTTATGCAACGAAATAAAAAAACTAGGGATACGACAACTAATAACCCGAATTGGATAATTATTTATCTACAAATTTTGAGTTTTCTAATGAAAGTTTATGTAGTAAAAATTTTAAATCCTTGAATGGTGGAACCGGCATCAAAATATATATCATGTTTTATCTATTATTGCTAAAGAGATATTGGCATCACATATTTCCACCGTTGTAGTTGAGCAAGCCTTTAGCTTGGGAGGTAATATATTGGAAGCTAGACGATCTTCATTACATCCAAGCACTCTAGAAGCAACAGCTTGTGTGGATGATTGGACTCGAGCTGATATGAGACACTAAGAAGATGCCCCTGATGATTTTAAAGATTTGTTCGATAATGTTTCTGCAACAAGTGCAAGCGGAACCGGAGCCGAAGGATCAACTGATAATGATGATTGAAAATTGTAAAATTATAATTTACAAAGGGGATATGTCTTAAAATTATAATGGAACTACGTGAGTTTTGATTCCTCTCACCCTTGGAGGATACGTAGGCAACTTAAATTTTTAAAAATTTAAGCTCAAGCTCTTCAATGTAATAAATTTTTTTATTTATAAAATTAATCTCATTTATTTTAATTAATTTTCAAAATTCCAAAAAAAAAAAGTCTTGGAACCGAACCGGAACCGAATGGGTCGTTTCCGGTTCGGTTCAAGGTTTCGGTTCCACACTTGGGGAACCGGAAACCAACCGGTTTGGTTCGGTTCTGAACCGGAACCGAACCGTCGGCCGGGTCTAGATAGAGATGCCTTCGAGTAATTTCGATGAATTTCATATAAGATGAAGTAGATATATGTCGGTAATAACTCGTGAATTGCAGTCAAAGAAATGGGTACATGCAAGTTAGTCCTGCATGGTGGAAAATTTTTCTCCTGCATGATTATAGGAGCGAAGCGGGGTTTACCGCTATGCCTATGATGCTCGGCGACTATGACATTGTTGGACTCGTAGCAGAGAGTACGAATTAGCCCGCGGGGGACTAAACCGGAGAATAAATGAGTCGCCACCCAGTGTGAACTGGGAAAGATTTAAGGCCGCACTCACCCCTCGCAAGGGAAGACCTCAAACCGTTGGGTTCTGAATGGTCCCTTACTTATGCCAGTATAATGGACGGGTTCACACAATGGTATAGCCAAGTCTTAATGCAATTCATGCATAAAATCGAATAAAAAATATAATAACAGACCCAACCAAAATAATAATCACAATAACGTAGTTCCAAAAGCACATTAGATTAAGAAATATGAGATGCGATAACGAAAATTATAATAAACAATCAAAAGCGGGAAAAGGGTCAATAAATAAATAGCAAACAAAAAGTGGGGGTTAATCATGCATATATGAGTATTTCCCGAGTGGCACATGGAGTTGTATCCCAAGTACAGACCGCAATACCATCCATTCAGATTCGGCTACGGAATTTACGTTTAGGTTTCCATCCGATATACCGCAAGGGATAATAACATACATAATCATCAATGCAATGTAAACGGACATAAAAAATAGACATGAAAATATATAACAATGCATATACGTATAATCATCAACATGAACAAAAATAAACAAATACAGGCGAAATAATAAAACAACAATAAAAGTGAATAAATAGATTAAAAAAAGGATAAATAACGAAATACCAAAGAAAAAAAAAATGTGACTAGAGATTTGGTCGTCTTTGATGTAGGACTTCGCATACCCGGCTGGACGTATTTCACGTCCAGCCAGGCATGCAGCGTCCGAAACTATAAAACAAATATGGTAAGGGTACCCTCAGGTCTTACCTTTTAAGTTGCTTTCTCGGAAGTGCGTTAGGCCGTCGTCGGAAGGATCGAAGCTTGGTTTCAAGGTTTGCTGTTTCTGATTGCTGGTTCACTATTTCTGGCTGCTGTTTCGCCATTTCTGACTGTTGTTTCACTGTTTCAGGCTGTTATTTCTGGTTATTTTTTTTGTGGTTCTGGTTTACTATTTTGGTTGTTTTTTCGGTGGTTCTGGTTGGTTATTTTGGTTGTTTTTTGGTGGTTCTGGTTTGTTGTTTTGGTGCTATTGTTTTGGTGGTTCTGGTTGGCTATTTTGGTTGTTTTTTTTTATGGTTCTGGTTGGCTATTTTGGTTGTTTTTTCGGTGGTTCTGGTTTGCTATTTTGGTGTTGTTTTTCGGTGGTTTTTTGGTTGTTTTCTCTCAGTTTTTGGGTTATTTTTCTCTCGGTTTTTTCGTTGTTCTTGTGGTTTCAGTTTTCTGCTTTTCTTTTGTTGTTTCGGTGAAGCCTAGGTTTTTTTTTGTTGGTTGTCATCCAAGGTCCCCCCAAAAAAGAAGAAAATAGCTCCTTTTTTATAATGATTTGAATGGATCTCCAAATAGGGAAATAAATCATGGAAATTTGGGAGATATATTCTCAAATTATTTTGGGAATAAAATCTCATAAATATGGTGATGAGGAGATCTCAAATCTTGTTAATTTGGTAAGGATGGGATTTCAAATCTTTGTTGAGTTTGGCAAGAAAGGGATTTCAAATCTTGTTAAATTGGAAAGTGTTGATGATGGGATTTGAGTGTGTGGGTCAATTGCATGGTGGATGGCGTGGGCTGCATGGGCCGGTTGGGGCTGAGGATAATGGACTGAGCGAATCCGAGGATGGCTAGTGAGTCCGAAGCGGGCTAGTGAATCTGAATCCAATGAGGGGCTAATTTTGGAGGTTTTCCTTCCTTCCGGCATTCGTTTTTCGCAACTTCCATAACTTTTCAGGTAGTGCCTTCATACGAGGCTCATCATCGGGCTCATGCAAAAATGCAATGTCTACAGTCGCCCCCACTTTGATGGGGCTTGTGCAGTGTGTGACA
Organism: Zanthoxylum bungeanum; assembly: GCA_019454045.1. Lineage (NCBI taxonomy): Eukaryota > Viridiplantae > Streptophyta > Magnoliopsida > Sapindales > Rutaceae > Zanthoxylum > Zanthoxylum bungeanum. The sequence goes on along the minus strand of SKCR01038746.1, from coordinate 125,635 downwards.
GTGACAACCCTATCAAAGTCATGCAAGCATTTTTACTTACCTTGTTCGTCGGTGTTTGCCGGACTTACCAGTTGTTTCGCTATTTTTGCGAGATGCTTCGATCTCTGGGATTTATTCCCGAACTGAGTTGAGTTGGCGGCGAGGTGCTTCGACCCCTAGGATTCATTCCCGAACTGAGTTGAGTTGATGGCGAGGTGCTTCGACCTCTGGGATTTATTCCCGAACTTATTTGAGTTGATGGCAAGGTGCTTCGACCCCTGGGATTCATTCCCGAACCATGCTGGGTGTGAGATGCTTCGATCTTTGGGATTTAATCCTGAAATGAGTTGAGTTGATGGAGAGGTGCTTCGACCCATGGGATTCATTCCCGAACCATGCTGGGTGTGAGATGCTTCGATCTCTGGGATTTATTCCCGAACTGAGTTGAGTTGATGGTGAAGTGCTTCCACCTCTGGGATTTATTCCTGAACTGGGTTGAGTTCATGGCAATGTGCTTCGACTCCTGGGATTCATTCCCGAACCATGCTGGGTGTGAGATGCTTCGATCTCTGGGATTTATTCCCGACCTGAGTTGAGTTGATGGTGAGGTGTTTTGACCTCTGGGATTTATTCCTGAACTGGGTTGAGTTGATGGCGAGGTGCTTCGACCCCTGGGATTCATTCCCAAACCATGTTGGGTGTGAGATGCTTCGATCTCTGGGATTTATTCCCAAACTGAGTTGAGTTATTGGCGAGGTGCTTCGACCTCTGTGATTCATTCCCGAACCATGATGAGTGTGAGATGCTTCGATCTCTAGGATTTATTCCCGAACTGTGTTGAGTTGATGAAGAGGTGCTTCGACCTCTTGGATTTATTCCCGAACTGAGTTGAGTTGATGGCGAGGTGATTTTCGACCCCTGGGATTCATTCCCGAATCATGCTGGGTGTGAGATGCTTTGATCTCTGGGATTTATTCCCGAACTGAGTTGAGTTGATGGCGAGGTGCTTCGACCCTGAAAGTAGGGATGTGATAGAATTTGAATCATGAGATATCACGTTCTTAGAAACTGATTTTCCTAAGTAAGGAGAGATAAGTCAAGATTTATCTCTTTATGAAACTCATGATCATATAAATCCCATAATTAGTTAGCACTCAGATTCTTCTAATTCAAATGGGAGAAATTTGAGATGATGGTGAATTAGTTTCTCATGAATCTCAAAATGATAATAAATTAGTTTCACATGAGTTTCCTATACATGATAAAAAATGAGAGTGATGTACATGATCCGAGTGAGAGTAATGCACATGATCCAAGTGGGAGTAATTTACGTGCTCTTAATGGGAATAATATATAAAGTGAGGAACTAGTTCCTCAACTAAAATCTCAATGATGATATAGTAACCGTGTAAGCATTTTTTGACATCGTTTCAATATCGAATGAGAGGCTTTCACGATTCTACCTCAAGAGGATGAAGAGCCAAGAAACATAAAAGAGGTTGTTTAATTCCCTACTAAGGAGAAATATATGAAAGTAATGGAAGAAGAAATGTTTGGGAACTGATTGATCAACTAAAAAGAAACAAAGTCATTGAGAACATATGGGTTCTTAAAATAAAGCTTATTGCTGATGGCAATATCAAAAGATATAAAACACGACTTATAACGAAAGGGTATGTACAATTGGAATGAATTGACTACGATGAGACTTTTTCACATGTTGAAAGGTTACCTCAATTTTCTTAATCCTGGCTATAGTAACGAGTATGGATATAGAACTACATCAAATGGAAGTATCGATTGCTTTTCTCAATGGAGATCTCGATGAATAAATCTGCATGGTACAACATGTAGGTTTCATAAAATAAAATTAAAATGAGACAGTGTATAGACTACTAAAGTCTATATATGGTCTAAAGTAATCATCTAGACAATTGTATATACGATCTCACAATACAATCATTTTGAACGATAAGTCTATTATCTTATCTTTGTACGTCAATAATATACATATAGCTGTAAACATAAGGAGTTTATAAAACGCATCAAATGATGGTTATCATCTAACTTTGAAATGAAAGATATGGGTGAAGCTGCATATATTATTGGGATTAAGATCTTAAGAAATCGTTCAAAGAAATTACTATCTCTTTCACAAGAGCTATACATAAAGAAAATTCTTGAACATTTCAAATACAGGCTTATGTAGGGAACGCTTTCCCTCGCGTAGCGGAAGCGTCTTAGGCACTCGGGATCGACCTTGAAAACTTTTACTGCTTTCCTCATTTTGATACAAAATTTTTGTCCCAAAAATCCTGATCCAAACCAAACAGCCCTTGAATCGCAGCCCAGAAACTGAACTATACAATTTCCTCTATCATCATCAATCACGCGCGGCGTACATGATCAACCCCAATAATTGCTTGTATTATTCTCGCATATTACTGGATGAATCAAAAGCATCATGTGACCGTTCAACTTTCAGAGAGAAATTTGCTCCTTTGTTCAGCACCACATCATTTGCATGTGATCAATATTGATGAAGGTGTTTCCATTTTGTTTGTTGCTACAATAACCCATTCCACTTGGATCATGTGGCTTGCGCCACTTACTGTGTTGATCAATATATATTGATCATCATCATGAGCACACATCAACAGCATGCAAGCCAATTTTGCAACATCAAATCACATGCGTACATAACAACCATATGCCATGATCGTGTATAATCATCAATGGCATTGTGGCCTTTCGGCTTCCATGCACCATGTTGCCGTGAGTTGCTTGAGAACGATATGAACTACGCCGTGAGCAATAGGAGATGGATCGGGTCTACCATTTGATCTTCCGTGTTATATCTCGCCATCAAAAATCTGTGAGGGTGGGCTCGGGATAACTCAATTGATGTGAATATTTATTGGGAAAATTTTCTCTTTAGCTTTCTCTCATTTTTCCCCTCTTTTCAATCTCATTGAGAAAATAGGTTAGGGTTTGTTGAGAAGAGAAAATGTTCTTTTTATATGTAGGGTTTAGGTTAATTAAATGTACATTTATAAAATTAACTCTAACCCTAATCACACATATAAGTATTGGCCAATGACATTTTTGTCACAACAAAATTATTAATTTCAAAAATTAAATATAATATCAAATATCATTTAATTTTGAAATTAAAACTTGACATGTAACTTATATCATGATATAAATTACATATTTAATTTTGAATTAAATCAAATTTAATTTAAAATCAAATTCTATATTAAATGATTATCTAATCATCATTAATATAAAAACTATATATTAAACACTTTAATATATAATTTCAAAGTGTGACATTATATAATTATTAATCAAATTAACAATTATATCAATAAATAATTCTCAATTATTTAATATTTTTCAAGTGAGTTCATAATTGGACCATCCAGTTATTTCATGGATTCCTATAGTGTAACGAGCTAACACATGGACCAAATGGACCTACAGTTCCGAGCTTCAATAATCTTGAAATATTAATTAAAACTCTTTAATTAAATATTCTGAATTATTGACTTTAGGTTATTCCACTAAAAACCTAAAGCTGCACTCTCATCATTGCAGATATATTTTATACCGAAAGTCAACGCCGTCCAGCGATATAATCATTGCATACAGATTGACCCTCCACGAGTATCTCATAATTAGAGCCGGGTCATAATGTCTATTATACCTCTCTAATTATTTTTTCCGATAAGTACCATTGCTTCTCTAATGAACGATTTATTCATAACTATTATGAATATTAATCTTTCTATTCATAATAGAAATACTTGAGCGCTCTAACCGTTCAAGTACCGAATCAACCCTTACCGAAGATATTCATCTACTTCTCGCAATGAGTGGATTCCATATCTATGTAAAACGTCATCAGCTACACACCAAATCATGTCTCCAAAATAAGTAGCTATTGGTCGGGATTACTTCACCAACTTCACCTTTGTAAATCAAATGACATAGCTGTCATGCAGGATTTCGTAGTACATTCAGGATTAAGATCAACCCATATATGATAATCTATTGGACTGATATGAATTTCTTTATTTAACAGATATTAAAAGAAATTCATTTATGTCTTAGTCCAGTCTTATATGATCGCATCATATAAGGTGCCTCCATTCCCATGTCACCAGATGAATGAACCCGGATCAAAGTCGTCATACAATATGGAATGGACCGTAGCTATAGATAAACCAAAAACAAAGTGCCCATCTTCGTTTGCTATCTACGAACTATTTAGGATTACTAATTTCATATTTCAATCCTCTTGTGTATAATATTTATACACTAAATCTGAAAGTACATTTAGTATCCAGGGGCATACATGATAATTTATAATATGCAACTTTAAAATCAATATTTTAATAAATGAATAACCATATCGTTTATTACTTAAAATATAATCTCGTTTACATATTACATTATGATCTTGGGCATATATCCCAACAATCTCCCACTTGCACTAGAACAAATGAGATATGTCGCATAATCTTAGACCATCTAGGTGACCTTTAAACACTTTAGCCGTCAAAGTCTTTGTAAACAGATCATCCAGATTATCTGCAGAATGCTATCTGCACCATCTCCCTAAAGATATGATATTTCCTTTCTATATGCTTCTCTCTTGTGGCTTCTTGGTTCTTTGGAATTTTACCATTACACCACTATTATCATAATAAAGTGTGAATGGCATATCCATATCTGGAACAACTTCCAGGTCTCCTAAGAATTTATGGAGACATACTGCTTCCTTAGCTGATTCACAAACTGCTACATACTCAGCCTCCATGGTGGAGTTCACAATACCATATTGTATTATACTCTTCCATACAATGGCTCCACCAACTAGGGTGAATACCGATTGGGATGTTGATTCCTCATAATCTACATCCATCGAAAATCAGGATTTTGTATATCTTCTAAGGATCATTCCCTCCAAGATATACAAGACTATAGTCTCTCGTTCTCTTGAGAATATGCTTTATAGTCACCCACTGATCAAATCCTGGGTTAGACTGAAAATCGCAGACCGCTCCCACTGCATAATGGATATCTAGTCTCGTGCATCGCATACATGAGAATTCCAATAGTATAGGCGTGTGTGATATGTCTCTTCTCCTCAACTGCTTGAGGTGTCTAAGGAAACTATTCCTCCAACAAGTGAATTTCATGTTGAAGAGGTAAAGTACCTTTCTTGGAATTCAGCATCCAACATCGAACAAAAATCTTGTCGATATATGGTGCTTGAGACACAGCTAACAGTCGTCTTTTATGATCCCGAATAATCTAGATCCCAAGTACACAACTCGCATTTCCCAAATATTTCAATTGTAATTGGTTAGCTAGTCAGAATTTTACTTCCGATAATATTTTTACACCATTCTCAATGAGTAAAATATTATCAACGTATAATACCAGAAAAACCACATTTCCGTAAATGACACACTTGTATATACAAGGCTCATCGGTGTTTTGCTCAAAATCATACGACTTGATCATCGCATCAAATCTTATTTTTCAAGATCAAGATACTTGCTTCAGTCTATAAATAGACATTTGCATCTTACAAACTTTTTACTCTTGACCTTAGACAACGAATCTCTCTCGTTGCACCGTATAGATGCTCTCATCAAGACTAGCATTCAAGAATGTTATCTTGATGTCCATTTGTCATTTATCATATTCACAATATGTGGCAAAAGATAGAAGAGTGTGAATATATTTAAGCATGGCTACTGGCGAGAAAATCTCCTCATAGTCGATTTCCTTTTACTAGGTATAACCCTAGGCCACAAACCTAGCTTTAAAGGTTTGTACTTTCTCATATATTCATCTCTTCTTCTTATAGGTCCACTTGCAGCCTTTAGATTTTATCTCATCAGGCTAGCCTACAGGATCCCAGATTGAGTTGGAGTACACGGACTCCATCTTGAGATTCATAGCTTTGAGTCATTCCTTTTTATCAGGATCATCTATTGTACTACGATAGCTCAATAGATCATATAAGTCTTCATTGGAGGTGGCAATTATTGCCTCTCCAAACCCTATATAACTATCAGGTTGTCGCACAACCCTCCCACTATATATAGGTGGTAGACTCTTCTGATATTACTGCTTCTGACACTCAGATATCAAAGATGTTACGTTATTATAATTGTCAACAACTGTTGTTGATCATACATTAGTCTAACCAGAAAGTAACTCCTCGAGTGCCAATTTACTACAAGGTATGAATTCTCTCATATAGTCATACTCAAGAAATATAAACAATTTGATCTCTTCTTAGACTATAAAAGAATTCATCAATAGTTTCACTATTAACAAACATTGATCTCATCATGTCTAGTAGGGTTTGATTTCTCCTTTCTGCAACACCATTCTGATGTGGTGTTCCAAGTGTTATGAGTTAAGATATTATCCCATGCTCAACTAAGAACTCCTCGAATTCATTGTCGAAGTATTCTCCTTCACGATCTGATCATAGAATTTTGATATCTTTACCTAATCGGTTCCCAACCTTAGCACAATACTTCTTGAACTTTTCAAATGTACCTGATTTATGCTGCATTAGATAAACATGCACATATCTAGAATAATCATCAACAAATGTGAAAAAATATTCATAATCACTTAGTGATTAATTGACTCTTAGCCCTTTTCAAATAAAAGGTTTATTTTCCATATTACCTTCTAGACTAGATTCATAGACTGGTAAGTTGCGGTCCTTTTGTTGGACAATTATGACCCATAGCGTCACTATTTGTACAGATCACGGTGTTGTTGTACAAATTAACTATGTGACAAAGGAGATTGCACTCTTATCATTTGTGATTAGATCACCTAGATATATAAGTGATGAGAGGTCCCTATGATTTGTTCCTGGACAGAGAATTATATGAGACAGTATCAGTCCACGTAGGATAAATCATTAAATATCCCTAGTCAGAGTATTATCGAGATTGGACATCGATAAATACGTAAAAGACTAGTATTACACTTGTGCGCGTTTGTGAGGGCAAAACGGTATAATTCTCATATATTTGGGTATAGGATACTCATGCAAGTGTAGTAGGAGGTTGTGTTTCACCGATGGTACGGGAAACAGCTTCGCTCTGGATAGACCCCTCGTGGAATCCCATTGGTAGTATGACTTTGTGTCTATGGGAGTCTGCAATCAGGGTAGGTGTATTTGGTCTTAACCTGAGACTTGCACCGCTAATACATACGAAAATCAATATACTTTAGTTGAGGTCGTCCAGGGCTTTAACCGGTTCTGAGTACGCTGATACTGGGTATATTGAGAATCGTAGTGTGTTGGGTGTGATGTCAAGACGGAAGTGTCACTCCAGTCATATGGAGATGATGGTCACGTAGGATACGGAACTTGTTCTCTTAAATGCTCGAGCTATCGGGATATTATGACAAGGTCATGTATATCTGATTATTGAGACTAGTTACCAGACATCTGATATGTGCTTCGTATGGGGCAGACACAATTCCAGCCTCAGGCCTTGCACGTGAACATCCGATACTGGACAGAAATACGCAATACTTCGGTATGTTACGCTTGATATAGATCGCTTATTCATGTAAGCATGTTTCTGGAGAATTGGGTAGGCATGGCGTTTTGCTAGAAGCCAACCTTGTCTTGTGAATCGGTGTAAACGTAGTACGAGGTACTTACGTGTTCGGATAGTCCGACGACCCAATTTACTACCAACATATCTGGAGATCTCAGGGGTCGCTTCCCGAAGATTCACCGATGATGTATGACTCGCACTTTAATTAATCTGTGATTAATTAGAAGAGAGAGAAAATTAATCTGGGATTAATTACAGAGATATTTTATCTGGGATAAAATATTAATTAAAGAGAGAGAACGATTAATTTGGAATTAATCGTTAAAATAATATATTCGATATATTATACGAAATTGGATTTCGACGCGGAATTAAAATTAGATTTTAATTCGGGCGAACGAATTAATTTATAATTAATTCGTTAGCGACGTGAATAGTGATTTCGCTAGGCGTAATCATTTAGTTACGACGCGATGGAAAATTCGTTAATTTGGAATTAGCGAACCCGAGCCCGGGATTGTTTGCGAGCGCATTCGCATTTCGAATTCGAGTGCGGCACGCAAGTCAAATCAAGCGTCAAATCGCTAGTCACATCAAGCGTCAAATCAAATGTCACTTTGAGTGATGTGACATGTTGTCACTTGATTTGAGTGATTGATGTAGAAGTTGAAAAAACAACTTTTGCTTTTACTTTTTGACTTTAGCATTTAATGGAAAGTAAAAAGAATTGGTAAATGGTTTTTATTAATTTTAGAAATTATAAAACTAATTACATTTCTTTTTCTTTCTCTCTCTCCACTCTTCTTTTACGCATTTTGTCTTCTCCCTCCTTTTTTTCTTCCTCTTCTCACGGCTTCAAGCCGATTTCTTCACCAAATTTTCGGTTGGACCGAATTTGAGAGAAGCAAGGAAGATGAAGAAGTGCTAGCACACACACATGGGTTATATTATGGTGATAGGGAAACTAACACATGAGCATGGAACCATTTTGAAGCTTAAAGCTTAGAGCTTTCATGGTGTTCATCAATGGTCGAATTTTGGAGACACAAAGAGGACCAAAACCGAGCCATCCACTGCCTTTGGGAGCCATTGTCGAGCCATCTTGGAGGAGGAAAAGGCTTGTGTTCTTTGATGCATCAAATCCAATCATTGTGAGTATATGTTTCCGCCATTATCCTTTGATGTATTCATGCGTTTTTATGCTTGATTTTGATGATTCTTGGGACCTTATAAGAACTCAACAATGGTATCTTGAGCTTTGGTCAAGCATGAAAAAAGTTAGGGCTTGAATTGGGTAAAATCAATTGAAACATGATTTGGTTGAATTGATTGATTAAGTATGCTTATATATTGATGAATTGAAGTTGTGAATGATCAATTTGAAGAAATTGTGTTTGGAACAATTTTTCCAATTTTTGTGTTGGCCAAAATTGACAAATTTGGGTAAACTTGATTTTGAGCATGTTTAATGAAATTGGATGATTTAGAATGCTTAAAGTATGTTTAATTGAGGATTGATTGGGTCAATTTGTTGAAAATTAGTTTGGAACAATTTTCCCCAAATTGCTTAAGATTGACAAATTTGGGTAAACTTGATTTTGAGCATGTTTAATGAAATTTGATGATTTAGAATGCTTAAAGTATGTTTAATTGAGGATTGATTGGGTCAATTTGTTGAAAATTAGTTTGGAACAATTTTCCCCAAATTGCTTAAGTTGGCCGAATACACATAGCCCATAATGTCTTGGAATTTTTGATTTTTGTTCTTTGGATGACTTGGAAATCATTAGGGAATGTTGATTTTATGTTTGATTGGATTCAATTGGATTGGATTTGAATTTGGACACAAAATCCCCATTAGGCCGAGACTTTAGCATGTATATTTGGGTTTGATTTTAATCAAATTAATTTGGACAAGATTCCATGATGTTAAGCATGATTAATTGGACAAATTGGTGTTTTGGAAACTTTGATTTGGGTAATTAATAATAATATGCACTTTGTTTAATTGAATTGTAAAATTGGATTTTGTAATTTAATTAAAATGGGCCTTAAAATTGGATTTGGGCTTTTAAAGTTGTTATTGGGTTTATTGGACTTTGTTGTACAAAGTTGGTTTAGGCCAAAATTGGTTGGATCCAATTAGGCCCAAAACCGCTTCCAAAAGGCCCAAATGCGACTAATGAACATTTAAAGTTTAATTGGGCCTAATGGGCCTAAATTAATTTTTGGGCTTATGGGGTAACTCCCGGATTGGATTTTGGTTATTCGGTTTGACCCGAGTTGACCAAAAGTCCACGCCTTGAAGAAATTAATTAAAAGCCCATTGGACTTTAATTAAATTAATATTGGATATTAATCGGGCTTTGAGACCCGTAACGATTAAATTGGAATTTAAGTCAAAGGTTTATTTAATAAAGTGTAATATTTAATTTGGAATTAAATAGTGAATTAGAATTAAATGCGTATTAAATTGGATTTAATTATGTAATTTAATTTAATTCAAGAATTCATACTTTGAGTACTTATTCGCAAAACGAGTTTGACTCGAGCAAAAATCCAATCGTTGTTTGAACATTGGATGATCACTAATTATCAAATAATTAATTGGATTAGATTGATTGATAACATGCTTGTATGAATACATAGTTGCGATGCATGAATAATGTATATCGGATGGATATTAGTCGGGTGGGACAATTTTAGAAATTGTAATAAATTTGATTTATTAATTGGACCTGCGTGTCCAGCCTTATCACCTCTATTCTCATTGTATTTCTCTTCTCACCTATTCCCCTCAATGTAAATGAGATTTCTTTAGAAGTGTAGTGTAACAGGTAGAAGTAAATACATGTGCTAGTTGGAGAGAGAAAATGAGAGATTTGATCTAGGATCAATGTAAAGTATCCATCCGCATATCATTATTATTTTATTTCATATACGCTTTATTATGTGTTTAGAATGCATGTTTAAGGGTGTATGATGATGAGACTTTAACAAAGATAATAAATTGGTTGCCAATTTGCACGCGAAAAACCCTCGCTCAATATTAAGTGTCTTTCCTTCCATTGAGTGATTCTCACTCAAGATCCGAGACGGCATTGGTTTGTTGGCCAAAGTCAAGGCTTTTGTCTGTCGAAGATGTGTTTGAATCACGAAGGCTTTGTTCCATATCAGTGTCTTGTCCAAGTTGTGGTTTGTTGGCCAAAGTCAAGACCACGTCTTGTCCATCGACACTGATTACGAAGCTTTCCATGGTCAATGGGTCGCGCTTGACTGTGATCACTAAGTTTGTTGTGCCAAAGCCAAGGCTTAGTTGATTCAGAGGAAATAGGTTAGGTAATACATTGGATGTATTGGCATATATAAGATATATGTTTCGGACTTGGATGTCCCCCTACCGGATCTAGGAATTGGATTAGATCCAATCGATCAAAGAGATCTACCTAGTTAATTATCATACAATTTGTTGGCCAAAGTCAAGATTGTGTGATATTTAACGGGATCCTAGCCCACTAGGAAATGAGGTTTCCCGAGTACTCGACAGAGGGTTAGAGGCTCGCCGAAAAATAGTGGGAGGCAAGAATTGAATTTGCAATACTCGTTCAATTACTCGCCACACGCGCTCATTTAAATTATTTTGTCGTTAGATTAAATGTTAGTTGGACTAATATTTAAATTGTTGTTTTAATTAACAGTTGGACTGTATTATAGTTGATTATATATAATTGGATTAGATTAATCAATATATTTGAATTAATTAATTTCAGTTTACAGTTGATTTTATAATTGGATTATAGTAATCAATGTAATTGAGGTTAATTAATTTAGATTATATATGATTATTTAGTTGAACTATTATAATCATTATAATAAATAGTACCACAAATCGTTGATTAAATAGTTGGACTATTAGAATCAAGATACAAATGAAAGATTAGTGTTTAAGACATAATCCTGGATGAAAATGTATTTAAACGACTTTAATTTTCAAATTGAGAATAAATTTCAAGATGGTCTTGGAAAAATAATAAGTTATTTTATTTGATAAAATAATATATTAAGCCTAAACCCGGAGTTAAGAAATAAGTGGAACATGATATTTGGAATATTCATGTAATGATAACTTTAGTGCTTAATCCATAATACTTGTCATAAAGAATCCTTAATTTCGTTATCAGAACTAAGGATTATATTTTTAAAGTATGATATTGAAATTGAAGGATATTCAATAGATTAGATCTTAGAAGTACTTTTAAAATTGCAATAAATAATTCTTGGAGAATTAATGACTATTCTCAAGGAGACAAAGTCAAACTTTGCAATTTGACAAGTAGTGCAAGGCACACCTTACTTCAATATTCTAGAAACCCGAGGCTTGGCTGAAGGCTATCGGAATATTGAAAATGGCAAAGGCAAAATCATTATTATCTTCTAGGAAGATAAAAGGACATATCCCAAGAAGGAATTGACGACGAGCAAGGCTCTGACTTCAAAAATGATTGTCATAATTATGTTCACAGCTAATATTAAAATTAAATTTTAGATACTTAGTGTGGTACATAAAATATATATATATTGATGTTCAGAATCTGTTTTGAACAGGATACTGACTTCAATTGAGATTAATCTGCGAATTATAAACGGGACGAAAGTCACTATTTTAACCGTAGATACCTAAGTTTAGGAACTACCCTTGGGTGTGTACCTAAAATTGGAAAATGTTATAATGTAACTAGTTTGACTATAAACATTATCTCTATATCGCGTATAACACGTTGCGGGTGTACCTTTATATTCTAGAACACTAAAGTGTTTCATTATATAAAGATGATATTGAGATAATCACATAAGATATGAATAACAGCATTATATTTTGAATATATATAATATCTCAAATATATAACATGACAAATAAATAGCTCAAATTGATTTGATCAGTTAAGAAACTCAAATGTCGCATAGTTGTCAAGGACACTATCAAACAAGACTCGTATATCCGCACTTTTGAAGAGCGGGTACCAGGACTAATTTGATTCCATTCAAATATAGTCTACGAATCTAGTTTATTGGGCAAAGTGCCTCAAACACCATTTATTTGGTAACAGTGTAACTGCCACCGATCTGTTAGCCATATTTCATAGTGAATCAAGTGGGCTCATGTCTAGCTAGGCTAGATATGGATATGAATATTTCGTGACCTTTACGGATGTGGCATCACGTATGGTTATGTGTTTCTTTTGAAACACAAATCGGAAACTTTCAAGTTTCGACACGAAATAGACAAACAGATCGGCTATAGTATGAAACCGTCACGGTAAGACCGTAATGGAAAATACTTAAGCAATAAGTTTCTAGTATACTTGAAAGAGTATAGTATTCTTTCAAATGAGGACTCCTCCCGGAACACGTCAGTTTGACGGTGTGTCCGAATAGGATTAACCGAATTTTGTTAGACATAATAAGGTTAATCACGAGTCGCTCTGAGCTACCATTTCCTTCAACGGATACGCTAAACAGTGCAAGAACTTATTTAGAATAAGGTTCCATAAAAGTCTGTTTGACAGATAACATATTAGATATGAACGGAAAAAGAAATCGGGTTTCACATTCCTGTTAGATTTGGGATGCTAGGCATAAGTTTGGATGATACCAAACAAGAACCCAAATTGGATAAGTGACAAATGTAGGTCATCCTAGGGATACCATAAGTATTGTACTTATACATCTCACCTGAGAACAATTAGATTGTTGCTCACTATGCGGTTTTTCTAAGAGGAATACCGATATGCAGTGGTAAGTGGGATGATAGTATAACTCGATGAAAATCGGAGTAATACTGTTCAAAGCACTGAATCCTAATGGAACACAAATAGTTCATCAAGGATGAAACTATTACTATTAATCTTCGAATACACAAGAACCGCGTAAGTCGGAGAAAGTCAGAAAACAACCTGGGGTATAGATTTCTGATATAACCTCATAAAGATGTCTATCTTAATGAGGAATACCAACTGACTACGTATAAGGAAGTGATACAAGGTATCGACTCCCTAATATGGAAAAGTGCCATATAATCCGAAATGGATTCCATGTAAATCAACAAGTTTGGATACTAGTTGATGTACCACAAGGTATTGTGCCTATTGGTACTTTATGAATCTTCAAGGAAGACGTACATGGATGGCAACATACCAACGTACTAAGCTAGGCTTGTAGCGGAAAGGTATCATTATCAACATTGTGTTGATTGCGATTCAACCTTTTACATGTTGCCATGGTAAATCCATTTGGATACTGCTTGTTATTCATTCATGTTTGGATTGAAGCAAGCATTAGATTCTTGGAACTATCATTTTGATATAATCATAATGATTATGATTTATTTAATTCAAAAACGAAAAATTCTTGTGTATATAATAGGGTTAGTGGGAGCGCACTGACAGTGGCTGTCCTATAAAATAATGATAATAATATAAGTCATTTCATGGAATGATATTCCCATAAAATTACTATCAGCGAAAGCTTGGCTTTCGAAATACTCTCCGAGAAACCGTACATTGAAAAATGTACGAGACCTGGTGTCTTATACGCTTTGAGCATATGGATTCACAAACAAGCCAATCCGAGTGATAGTCACTGGATTGATGTTAAGAACATCCATTAGTATCTTAGAACTAAGGATGTTGTCTTAGTCTATGGAGAAGGAGAACTTGAAGTGACTAGGGTCACTGTAGCAAGTTTCCTATAACCGATAAAGACGACCAAAAGTCGCAATGGTACTATACAATTTGTATAACGGTACAGTGAGCTGGAAATCTTCCAAGCAAGATACTGTTACCGAATAAACAACAAATGCGGGTTAATTGCAGCAGCTGAAGCAGCAATAGAAGCCATCTGGGATAATAACAAATCTAATTAGATTAGATATAGTTCTGTTAGCGGCTGATCTAGGCGTCAGCACAGGCTAAAGAATTAATGGTCTCATCAACGATCCAGATAAATACTTCGATATTCATCTGATTCGTTCGGATCATACATCGTGGCGATGTGATGATCGAATCGAATAAATCGCATCAGACGATAATCATGGAAATCCGCTGACGAAAGAATTTCTCAGCAATTTGAGCCACCGTACATAGTTCGGGTGTCAGAGACTCAAGTGACTGGCTATAGGCCAAGTGGGAGATTGTTGGACAATTATGACCCATAGCGTCACTATTTGTACAGATCACGGTGTTGTTGTACAAATTAACTATGTGACAAAGGAGATTGCACTCTTATCATTTGTGATTAGATCACCTAGATATATAAATGATGGAGGTCCCTATGATTTGTTCCTGGACAGAGAATGATATGAGACAGTATCAGTCAACGTAGGATAAATCATTAAATATCCCTAGTCAGAGTATTATCGAGATTGGACATCGATAAATACGTAAAAGACTAGTATTACACTTGTGCGCGTTTGTGAGGGCACAACGGCATAGTTCTCATATATTTGGGTATAGGATACTCATGCAAGTGTAGTAGGAGGTTGTGTTTCACCGATGGTACGGGAAACAGCTTCGCTCTGGATAGACCCCCCGCGGAATCCCATTGGTAGTATGATTTTGTGTCTATGGGAGTCTGCAATCAGGGTAGGTGTATTTGATATTAACCTGACTTGCACCGCTAATACATATGACAATCAATATACTTTAGTTGAGGTCGTTCAGGGCTTAACCCGTTTCTGAGTACGCCGATACTGGGTTATTTGAGAATCGTAGTGTGTTGGGTGTGATGTCGAGACGGAAGTGTCACTCCAGTCATATGGAGATGATGGTCACGTAGGATACGGAACTTGTTCTCTTAAATGCTCGAGCTATCGGGATATTATGACAAGGTCATGTATATCCGATTATAGAGACTAGTTACCAGACATCTGATATGTGCTTCGTACGGGGCAAACACAACTCCAGCCCCAGGCCTTGCACGTGAACATCCGATACTGGACAGAAATACGCAATACTTCGGTATACTACGCTTGATATAGATCGCTTATTCCTGTAAGCATGTTTCTGGAGAATTGGGTAGGCATGGCGCTTTGCTAGAAGCCAACCTTGTCTTGTGAATCGGTGTAAACGTAGTACGAGGTACTTACGTGTTCGGATAGTCCAACGGCCCGATTTACTGCCAACATATCCAGAGATCTCATGGGTCGCTTCCCGAAGATTCACCGATGATGTATGACTCACTTTAATTAATCTGGGATTAATTAGGAGAGAGAGAAAATTAATCTGGGATTAATTGCGGAGATATTTTATCTGGGATAAAATATTAATTAAAGAGAGATAACGATTAATTTGGAATTAATCGATAAATTAATATATTCGATATATTATACGAAATTGGATTTCGACGCGGAATTAAAATTAGATTTTAATTCGGGCGAACGAATTAATTTATAATTAATTCGTTAGCGACGTGAATAGTGATTTCGCTAGGCATAATCATTTAGTTACGACGCGACGGAAAATTCGTTAATTTGGAATTAGCGTACCCGAGCCCGGGATTGTTTGCGAGCGCATTCGCATTTCGAATTTGAGTGCGGCACGCAAGTCAAATCAAGCGTCAAATCGCTAGTCACATCAAGCGTCAAATCAAATGTCACTTTGAGTGATGTGACATGTTGTCACTTGATTTGAGTGATTGATGTAGAAGTTGAAAAAACACTTTTGCTTTTACTTTTGACTTTAGCATTTAATGGAAAGTAAAAAGAATTGGTAAATGGTTTTTATTAATTTTTAGAAATTATAAAACTAATTACATTTTTTTTCTTTCTCTCTCTCCACTCTTCTTTTACGCATTTTCTCTTCTCCCTCATTTTCTTCTTCCTTTCTCACGGCTTCAAGCCGATTTCTTCACCAAATTTTTGGTTGGACCGAATTTGAGAGAAGCAAGGAAGATGAAGAAGTGCTAGCACACACACATGGGTTATATTATGGTGATAGGGAAACTAACACATGAGTATGGAACCATTTTGAAGCTTAAGCTTGGAGCTTTCATGGTGTTCATCAATGGCCGAATTTTGGAGACACAAAGAGGACCAAAATCGAGCCATCCACTGCTTTTGGGAGCCATTGCCGAGCCATCTTGGAGGAGGAAAAGGCTTGTGTTCTTTGATGCATCAAATCCAATCATTATGAGTATATGTTTCCGCCATTATCCTTTGATGTATTCATGCGTTTTTATGCTTGATTTTGATGATTCTTGGGACCTTATAAGAACTCAACACCTTTAACTGACTTAAATATCCATTTTCTACTAATCAGTTTATCTTGTTAAGGTAAATATGGCCAAGTCTGAGATGCCACAGATATGTGTTATTGTGAGAAATCATTTTCCATTTAGTTTTAGGTTTTTCAACCTTAAACATCTCAGTATTGAGCAGTGAGTTATGTGTTAACAATCTTAACACATACAAGTTATCTCCTAATTTTCTTTGCATATTGTAAACCTTTTTGAAATAATAACTATTATCATTAAATAAAATGGAAACCATCATGCAATAGCTTTGAAATAGAAATCAAATTTCTATGAAAAAATAGGAATAAATAACAATTTATTTAAATTCAAATAGCTTTTATTTGAATATTGAAAACTAATAACTCTCACTGCTTTTACTGAAACAACATTCCTTGTCCTGGCTCTCACTGCTATTATCTTATCTTTGTACGTCGATAATATACATATAGCTGAAAATATAAGGAGTTTATAAAACGCATCAAATGATGGTTATCATCTAACTTTGAGATGAAAGATATGGGTGAAGCTGCATATATTATTGGGGTTAAGATCTCAAGAAATCGTTCAAAGAAATTACTATCTCTTTCACAAGAGCCATACATAAAGAAAATTCTTGAACATTTTCAAGTACAGGCTTGCAAACCTATTGATACTCCTATCGTGATTTTAAGTAATAAATTATATATATATGTTCCAAAGGAAAAAGGAACAAATGAAGAGAGTTCCTTATGCAAATGTAGTTAGAAGTTTGTACACAATGATTTATATGTGACCTAATATATGTGTCATTGCTGTAATGGTAAATAAATACCATTCCAATCTAGTTTTAGCGCATTGAAAAAGTATCTAAAAGAATATTAAGATATCTAAAAGAGAGATCCAATATCTATTGTGTTATCAAGTGAATTATCTGTAATTTCAAGATTATATTGATGCTGATTATAGATGAGATTAGATGAGAGAAATCTACCTTTGGATATCATGAAGTGTAAGAATCAATCATGTTAGCCTTATTCACAATGGAGACTGAATTTATGGCATTTTCATCTACAGTATAAGAAGCAATATGGTTGAAAATGTATTTGGATTCCCTGGGTATTGCAAATGAAAATTTTGATACAGTGTTAGTCAACTATGATAGTGAAGCAGTAATAGCTTATATAAAGACCCTGAATTCCACTGTAAAATCAAACACATAAATACTAAAATTTAACTCTATAAAAGATATAGCTACACGAAAATGAGCAAACATAAAGTACATTTCTATGCTAAAGATGATAGTAGATCCATTAACTCATCCCTAGAGATGTATTTGTTAGACACATAAAATCTGAGAGATGGCGTAAATATTATGTACTTACATCTTATGATGTATTTATTTTCCCAATAATATTTTCTAAGTATAATGCTTATTGATATTTATGTTCAATACATGCATATTAAAATATTTAATACATTTATACCATTTGTTGATATAAGAGTATGTCGGAGAAATGAATGATTAGCCCTCTCACACGGGCAATCGCCTTAATTAATTTGTGATAGAGGGAGATGAGGTAAAATTTTATACTTATTATCTGAGTGATAATTTAGAAGAGCTCAAGCTTAAAAATTAAGAAATATTGTCATGTTAATAAATCAATTTTACGAGGTCACTTTCTTTGTGATATGACCTAAAGGTGAATAAGTATGTTTCACCTAATTTGTCTTAATGTCATATGTGAGTTAGACATTGTGATTGTCTGAACATCATCCATACGATATTTTTATGAGACATATACTCCATGAGAAATTAGAGAAACTCGTAACACATGTATTCATACCATATATACAAGTAAAGATCTCGATCTCGATATTGTGTGAGACCCTTGATATTATTTTATTCTCATGTTGTACCATTTATACGCTTGTCTGCTTTTCAAAACTTAGATTTGATGATCGCTATCTTGGAGTGTTACCATAAGATCATGAGAGATTCAATCTAAAATAACATCTCTGGAAAAGTGATTTGAAATGAGGCTGAGAGATTCGAGAAAAGAGAAAGATCATTATATGAATAATATCGCATTAGCTTGTATTCATTGGTCGACCAGTTATATTCTTCTACGTGACCAGTTATATTCTTCTACATAATCAAACATGATTGTGAATACAAAATAAGTATTACATTCGAAAAGAGATGTAATATGATAAATGATCAAGGATACTGCATACTTAAATTAATATGGTATCTATCCATTATTCGAATAGCTATATACTTCTAACAGATGTATAGCAAGTAGGCTCTCGACATATGTTGGTCGCACGACACAATTGCTAAGTTCATTTGTTCTAGCAGAGATAATAAAATCATTGAACTCATCATGTGTGAGTGGGAAATGTTTGAAATGGATCGGATTCGGGTCACCCATGATGAGTCAACCCAATCTATCCATGTGTCTAATAGATGGGGAAGTTGTGCATCTTCCCCATGCAAAGTATAGACATATGGGGAAATTATTTTTCCATGTGTGTGATAAGAATTAACATCCCTCATATCTTCTATAAATATGAGCCTAATGCTCATTTTAGATGATAGTCAATTAAGTTTGATTAGGGAAAATTCTGTAAAAATTGAGGTATGTAATTATGTTGTGAAAATTGATTTATTTCATTATGTATATAAATAAATATTAAACTGTGCAACACATGTTTGATTAGATTCTAAATAAATAATATGCATCACTCTATTTTAGCACAAATTAGCACAATTTAAACAATACCCCATTGTCCACAAAAAATTACTCTATTTTCTTGTAGAACCTTACTCCCCATTCTCTTCACCATAGTTTTTAAAAATCGAACTGGACCAACAGGTTGAATCAAGAATCGACTATAAATCCGGACCAGTTGAATCCTAAAAAATGGTGGAAAGAACTTATCAAAACCAGTAAAATTGGTCAATCGAACTGGTAATCAAAAAAATAAAAACAAATTATTTTTTATAATTTTTAATTAATTAAAATTATTATGACATCATTTCGTTTTATTGATTCAACCAGCCAGCATAAACCTGCATGTAACTGCAAAGAAGGCTAAAAGCCCCAAGTACAAAGTCCAATGGGCCCAATAAACCTTGTCAATTCCAATTCTTGAGCTTGCAGGTTGTTTTCACTTTGTAGAGTAGTAATATTTTACATCTTCAAGCGATCTCACTTTTTAATTAACCGTGTTTATTTCCAAAATTAGCCTTATTTTTTTTTAAAAAAATAATAATAATAATTCCTCTCTCACTCCTGCTCTCTCTCCCTCCCTCAACCTGGCAACTTGTCAAGCTCGAGATGCTTTCGTATTGTCGATGGTGGTGGTTGAATCAGGTTTGCTTCTGTTGGGTTTGGCGGGTCGGAATCAAACTAAAGGTTTTTGACTTTAAATTATAACCATCTAATGATCCCAATTTTACATCATATTGTAAATTTTCCATGTTTTTCATGATCTTCTATTTTGAAATGATTTCTTTTCGTAAGGTTAAAGGAATCGGAATTAAGAAAGAAATGTGAAAAGCCACGCACCCAAGTGCAGTGCTTGACAGCCAACTTCCAGCTTCCTTAAAAAGTTGGCGTAAAAAGGAAAATAAAAAAAAAAAAAAACTACTCATTCACGATCCATTGAATACACACTTTAAAAAAAATAATAACGAATTTAATGAGTTCTTTACTTATTATTGTAGTAAAGGATGGACAAATCTTTAAATTAATGCAACTTAGAAGTTTAGTCTTTTAAGGAAATATATATACATTATGATATATGAATAATGAAATATCTAATGCTTGTGAAACAGTTTTGAATTTATGACGGTTGGTGTTGATACACTAATTGCAAAAATTTCTATGTGAATTTAATACAAGAAATTAATTGCAAAAGAAAAATCAACGTTCAGTAATGGGTAAACTTTGTCAATTGTCACAATGGACGTGGACACCGCAATTAGAAAGGTTAAAAAAGAAAAGTATAACTTATAGTACCCATATATATATATATATATATATATTATTAAAAAAAATATTTCTCATTATTTATTATTAAAACCCCTATTTATTAAGTTCTGTCATTGTTATTCCTACATTTTTAAAATTTCTTCATATTTAAATCTTTTTAAAAGAAAATAATTACACTCTCCTTAAAAGAGAGTGAAGGACAAAAAAATCACACTCTTTAATATATTATCTACTCATAATGAAATATAGGAATTCTCTAATATTTATAATTGTAGAAAAAAATATGTCTTTTAAGAAATGTATTATGGGAAAGACACAAGTTAAATAAACATATCCTTAAGATTAATAGAACATGACATTTGAAGTTAAAGGGCATTATGAAGGGATACAATTCTTAGAATGATTACATCCTAATCTAAAAATGATGCCTACAAAGGCACCCCTAATTAGCTATAAATAGATCCCCTTTTGTTTCTCGTTTTCCATTCAATTCATTGAACAATTCTTTTTAAATTAGAAAGTTTCAAGTCTAGAGTTTTAAAGATTTTATTATTGTTCCGAGTTCAAGTTCTTGAAGAAATAAGTGTCCATTTTACAAGAAGCAACCAAGCATCATTGGAGAACATTAACCATAAGAGATCTATAATGCACCGAGACGGAGCTAATAAATTCTTAAAGACATAAACTTACTCGACATGGTTTAAATTCATCATCTTCTACATAACATTTTCCTGATTTTTCTAACACTTGAGTTTATGTTCAATTTATAATTTTGCATGATTTCTATTTAATGATATTTGACTGAATAATGCATGTTAAAAATGATAAATAACACATTATGCCAACAATCTTAAGAACTTATTAACTTATATGTATTGTTAACACTGATTTATGCATGTGTTATTCTTCTTTCTCTGGAAAAATGTATCTCGTACATGAAAAATATGTAAGGACGTTCGAACGTCCGACGAACGCATAAGAGAAACCATGTATTCCGTATTTTCGTTCGAATGTTGTGATGAACGTCACACAAACGCAAACTGTCTGGAAAAGTTCATTCGAATGCGTTATCAAACTACACATGAACGTGAATTCTCTGGAAAGATTTGTTCGAACGGTTGAATGAACATGACACTAACACAAGTCGTATATGTAAAATTTCGGATTTGAATTAATTTTGGTAAAATAACATACATAATTTAGTTTGCATAAGTTCACAGATTTAGATCAATCTAGTATTTAGATATTTGTCATATATAATACACATTTTGATTATAAAAATTTTATAATAGACATAAGTTGGATATATGCATAATGTAATATTAACTTAGTAAAAATCATATACTGAACTTTTGTAAACTCGGTAGTATATGTTTTAGTTAATATTAGGGTGTTCAATTATCACATGCATGCACCCAGTCCACTATATGATAAAGTTGAGAATTATTTAATCTTATTAATTGATTGTTATATACTTGGTTAAAGTGTATTACGAAAGACTTGGTCCGGGTTATACACAAGTAATTCCTTCCAAGTTAGATTGACTTTATACCTTATATAACTGTTATACTTGAACTTGAGAATTGAAGTGTAACACTAAATTGAATGCCTAAGATTTTCTATTGAGAAAATATTTAAGGAAATTTTGCCACCAAGGCGATAAGAGCCTAAGTGGGCAGGGATTTAAATAGTTTACCAAGTAAATTCGATAATCATTCACTAGAAAAGGTCAAGGCAAAAACTACATATTTCGATGCAGTTTTATTTCAAGGAAACTATCTTAAGTGTCTGCACTAATATTTAGAGAATTGTGGGATATTGTAATAAATTCTCTAATAATATAATTGTAGGATAGACATATCCCTTAAGAAGTATCTTAGGGGAAATACACAAGTTGAATGGACATATCATCTAAGATTGTTAGAACATGACCTTTAAAGTTAAAGGGCATTATAGAGGGATACAATTCTTAGAAAGATTACACCCTTATATGTCTATAAATAGATCCCATTTTGTTTCTCATTTTCCATTCAATTCATTGAACAATTCTTTTTAGAAATTAGAAAGTTTCAAGTTTTGAGAGTTTCCACCATTGTTCCAAATTCAAGTTCTTGAAGAAATGAGTAACCCTTTTACAAGAAGCAACCAAACATTCTGAGATAACATTAGCCACAAAAGATCCGTAGTGTACCGAAACAGGGCTAATGAGTTCTTAAGGACGGAGACTTTCTCGACTTAATTTAAATTCATCATCTTCTATACACCATTTTCCAGGTTTTTCTTTGTGTTCAATTTATAATTTTGCATGATTTCTATTTAATGATTTTTGACTGAATAATACATTTAAAAATAATAAATAACACATCCCGTCAACATGGGACACTTAATTATGCTAAAAAAATCAATTGCTATGATAAATTTACAAAACAAAAAATAAAAATAAATTGATCAACTAAAAACTAAATTAACTCGTGCCAAAATAATAATAATGATAATAATAATAACAATAAAATGAAAATTTACAAAAAGAAAATATGTAATTTCAGTTTGATTTTTCAGCAAACAAATGGAATAAAAATCATAATTGTTGACGTCAAAATTATTGAAAGTGAAAGTATAAAGTAAGTTTATAACTTCAGATTATATGAATCAAAAGATTACAAAATCGACACGTACATTTTTAAAAGAGAGTGATTAAACTCTTTTTAAAAAGAGTGAGGAAAAAAATCAATGTTAATATGAATGGTGTTTTTTTTTTTTTTTTTTTTTAGGAGATGGGTAAATTCTAATATATTTTTTAACCTCTTACCTCTCAAAGATTTGAACTTGAACATTATATTTTGACTGTGAATGTGAGGTCAATGTGACTGTGACTGAGGCACTGAACTCAATATGACTTAAATAAAATATGACATATGTAAAATATGACTCTGGCGAAGCTTAATGTGACCTATGTTCAATGTGATTGTGACTAAACTCAATATGATTGCGATTGAAGTCAATGTAACTATATATATGATTGAGCTCAAGTTGA
The DNA here is from genome assembly GCA_019454045.1 of Zanthoxylum bungeanum. Lineage (NCBI taxonomy): Eukaryota > Viridiplantae > Streptophyta > Magnoliopsida > Sapindales > Rutaceae > Zanthoxylum > Zanthoxylum bungeanum. The sequence continues at coordinate 101,741 of SKCR01038746.1, read as the reverse complement.
TTGTAACTGAGCGCACTGTGACTGTAACTAACTTTAATGTGACTTAGGTAAAATGTAACTATGACTTAGGTCAATGCGATTTGTCATAAAATGTAAATTTTTAATATAATACTTAGGTAAAATGCAACTTTAGATCAAATGTGATTCTGACTGCTGAATATGATTTAGATAAAATATAATTTTGACTGAGATTAATGTGATTTAAATAAAATGTATATGTAATTGAGTTCAACGTGACTTCGGTGAAATGTGACTGTGACAATGATTATAATTGACATCAATATGATTGTGACATATGTCAATATGATTATGGGCGTGACTGAGCTGTCTGTAACTGATCTTAAAGTGAATTAGTTAAAATTTGAAAGTGACTGTAATTAAAGTCAATTGTAACTTAGGTGAAATGTGACTGTGACTGAGTTTCATGTGACGTGATTGAACTCAATGCGACTTAAGTAAAATATGATTATGATTGAATTATGTGATTTAGATAAAATATGAAGGTTGTGTAGTATGTGAGATGTAACGATTTTAGGTCTAATTCTTGCGGATATCCGAATTTTAGAGGGTTTTGTTGATGAGAGTTATAAGTATGTATATTAAGTTAATGTATAATTTTATAAATTGCGATGATATTATCAACTCTCTCATAAATGTAAGGGCATTCTTTATCAATTTTTTTTTTGGTCGAAGTATATCAATTATAATACTTATTTTAAAACTTATGATTTATAGATGTACTAGATATTGTCCGTGTCTACGGCACGATGTTAAATAATTTATCCCATGATCTACCATTACCATTTTTAGAGAGATTTTAGAATTCTGTCATTTAATTTATTTGGTAATCTACAATTAATATTTTCAGAGATATTTTATAATGAAAATTATTTTTTTATTTGATTTGTTTGTTAAACTATAATTACCAATTTTATAGAGATTTTATAATGAAATGATTCTTTATCAGGTATTAGATTATAATGAAATGATTTAAGCCTCCAATTAAGCCACATAAAGATAGCATCTCTCTTAATCATAACCATTGGTTGTCTTCTCTTTCACTCACACCATTGTGCTTTATAATATAGAATTATGTAAATAATAATAATAATAATAATAAATCAGCTTTAAAATTTTTTTTTTTAATTTCACGCGCCTGTATAAATTTTATTGTTAAATTTCATATTACTCTCCCACTCTCACCAAATTCAAACTAAACACTACAGGACTAAATGGAAAAGTTTTGGTGGGGTTGGATTAAATAAAAAAAAAAACTTATGTGATTGAGTTTTTTTTAAAGTAAAACCCACAGTAAGATATTATGTAACAAGCTTAGTAATATTAAAAAACTCACCCAAGTAGACAAAACTTCCGAAAAATCCGGCTTATTATATTTATAGGCAACCATGAATAAGAAATTCAAATTTGACATGTTAAGTCAACAGCCAGCCAAGTAATCATATGAACCACTAAATCTCATAATCATAAACAATTGATGGGGCCAGTTATAAATTAGAATTAAGACAGAGACAAAATGATAATAAGGAGGGGAGATCATAGAGATCTTCATACTCACTTAGATAATTTTCAAATATCCCCGTCTTTTTTCCTTACATTATCTAAAAATATATATATCCAAAAATAAAAAATAAATTTCCAAAATTTTGATAATATATATTTTATAAATCTATTGCACATAGAAGATTGAAATTTATGTTTTCTATCTTTTTGAACAGAAATACAAAAGAGGAGATGATAAACATTTTCGTGATTATCTTGATAATCTTTAGATATCATCGTCCCTCCGTATTACGTATGATAATACGAAAGGGAGGAGAAGGGAGATGATGGATATTTCCGTACTCATCCCGATAATCCTCAAATGTCCCCGTCCTTCCCTGCCCCATCGTAATTAAATTATTACATTATCTAAAAATAAAAATACATATCTAAAAATAAAGAATACATGTCCAAAATTTTGATAATATTTATTGCATAAATCTTACACATAGAAGATTGAAATTTATATTTTCCATCTTTTATTTAGTGTGTAACTTAATTAAACGATAAATCCTTCATTAAAAACTGACGATATATATAATATATAGAAGATTAAAATTTGTGTTTTCTATTTTTTTATTTGATTCGTAACTTAATTAAACGATAAATTTTTAGTTGAAAAATTACTCTACACAGATGCATAAATTATTTAAATCATTGCACTATGTATAATTTGTATATTTTTATAAATATTAAATATTAAATATTTACATTTATATAAAATAATAAATAATAATTTGATTACATTTATTAAGAAATTAAAATAAATTAATTAAAAATTAAATAGATAATAGATAGAAGAAAGAGGTTTTACATGATTCACGTCCTCCTCCAAATAAAAAATAAATATTATATTTTTTTATCTGATATTAATTTTTTCAAATTTTCATCACCAATCCCCACCATCCATCCCTTAAGGGATTTATGCCATCACTGAAGAAGAAGAAGACACAAGTGATGTGCCCACGTAGTTACTGTCACAGGTTTGGAGAAGATTCTAGCTATAGGAAAAAGAAATGCAGCTGGCACTGGCAGCCATAATAATCAAACAAAACCCAACCATTTGCATTCAGACATTCATGCAGATCAAACAAGACACGTGACGTGGATTTATCAGACATTCTTGGGTGCGGGTGAGCTGTTCAGGACTCTGTTTGTGTCTCTATTCATTATCGTCATCCGTTCACTTAAAACTTTGTGATAATAATGCATTAAATAAAGATCTTTCATTACCTGGAGGAACTGCTGATGATGCCATCACAGAGTAAATTATTTATGTTGATTGGGTTTAAGTAAAACTTGTTTAATCCCAATGACCACCAACTGGGTCCCTCTCTTTATCTTTTAGCAAGCAAATGAAGTTGCGCCATGTGGAGCTGATGGGTGATGCATAAAACAAATCAGCAAAGGGAACTGCACATGCATCCGCTTAGGCATGTCCACAATTTCATTGTAAGCAATTCAAATGAGCAGCAGCCATATGAATGAATCAAAATCAACTCATTCATATCTTGTGATCTCCTAGCTTAAAACAGATGAAGAGCTGAACTAATCGTAAATAAAGCACTAAGGGAATGAACATTAAAGAACAACTCTTGCTCTAGTATCTGAATCTTTCTATATTTGCATTTCAAGAACTTCTGAACACACCATAAAAACATACAAAATATTTAAACAACAGAGATAAGTCTGAGAAATAAAGCTTCTCCAGCGGAATATTGCAAAAGAAAAAAGAGAACAAACCTGACAGAGAACCAAGAAGCAGGATAGAATGGACAAAAGCAAACCTCTACGAACCATAAGAGATACACACTTCTAATCTTCTTTTCCTTTCCTTGTCCTCCTTCATCGTCCATCAGCTGATGTAAATGAATCAGCAAATCCGGATGGTCTGGTGGGAATGCTAGTCTGAGTATTATCTGTGCTGGCAAGGAATGAAGAAGAAGAAGAGTCATCAATGTTGCTGTTTCCCTCGTATGCCTGCCACTTCTTTAATGCTTGTGGTAATGTCATGTCAAGGTCGATGCCATACAAGTCATCCGAATCTGGTTCTGCTGGTTTCCACAATTCAGCTAGAGAAGAGAGCACATTAACCACATGACCCATATCAGGCCTCTGGTAGGGCTCCCTTGCGCAGCAGTGACCAGCCAGCTCAGCAACTGTGCTTATACTAGCAAGTGTTTCTTCATCAAGCTCAATTGTTCGATCAATTGCCTTCCGGAATGTGTCCTTGTTAATATGCATTCTACGGAACCATGTTACAAGGTGCATGCTGTCCTCAGGCTGGGTTTCATCAAGGGCTTTTCTACCCGAGATTAACTCCATTAAAATAACTCCAAAACTAAACACATCAACCTTTGTAGTCACTCGTCCAGTCACTGCCAAATCATACCAGAACTTTCAACTTTAGAACCAAAAAATGAATTTTTTTTTTTTTTTTGGATAAAACGCCTAACACAATCAATTTGGCACAGTTGAAAAATAAAAAGAAACCTCTGGCATACTAAAATGCAGTAAAAGAGAATGTAGAACCATCCAGCCGCATCCTCCCCTGTTCAAGTAATCTTCCTAACACTAGCTAATAGTGCAACTAACAAAGATCTCTAGGCAGTGTGTGTAGGAAGGAGAAAAAATCATTTGCTTACACAACAGGGGAAGCAGGATGTCCATTTGGCACTTTCAAATTTTCAATTAATCTGAAATAAATAAAATTAGTTACCTGCATATTCTGGAGCAAGATAGCCGAACGTTCCAGCTAATCTTGTCTCAAATGAATGCTTCCCATTAGCCGGAGCAAGACGAACCAACCCAAAATCTGCAACTTTAGCCCGCATATCGTCTCCCAAAAGAATGTTGGATGGTTTGAGGTCCCTATGAATAAAACTTTGATGTGTTAAACCATGTAGATACTCGACACCTCTAGCAACATCCAAGGCAATGGTCAACCTTCTAGTCCACTCAAGTGGCTTTAATCCCTCCCCCTTCCAGTTGAAAAGATGTCTACTGAGTGTCCCCTGAGGCATGTATTCATAAACAAGAAGCCTCTCATTTCCATCCAAACAATAACCAAGAAGCCCCACTAAGTGGCGATGTCGAACCTTTGTAAGAACTGCAATCTCAGACTTAAACTCTGCAAAGCCCTTCTCACTCACCACTCCTGACTCCATCCTCTTTACCGCTATTTTTGTCCCATCATGCAGTTCCCCTTTGTACACAGTCCCAAAACCACCTCTTCCCAATATATTTTCCTCACTAAAATTATTAGTTACATTCCTCAAAACTTGGATTGAAATAACCATACTTCCAGCCTCAACCACATGAAGGTCATTAGGCCCACTACTAGCAAGACTTTGAGTTTCACTTCCACCTCCATTAACACTAGACCCTGTAACCGTAATCTTAACAGCATTACCATCTTCGCCATTAGTAGGATGGAGAACCACAGTATTGGGACTTTGCACCCTACCAGAACGCTTTTGTTTTCTGGTATACAAACACAATCCTAATCCAACAATAAAAGCACCACAAACAACACCAACTACAGAACCCACAATCTTCACTGTGTCTGACTTCTTATTCCCACCACCGGAGGAACCGTTTCCTCCACTTTCACCCCCAGGTGGTGTAGGTGAACTCCCAGGAGGTGGCTTAGGAGTAAAATGACTACTATCTTTTCCAATATCAGGGTTGCCATCAGTTTTAACAATAACATTTTGTCTAAAATTTGGAACTTTACCAAAAAGATGATTATTGGACACATCTAACATCTCAAGACTAGGCAGAGTTGTCAGCTCATTTGGTAAAGTACCAGTAAGTTCATTACCTGAAAGCATCAATCGTTTTAACGAAGTAAGCCTAGAAAAGTTAGAAGAAATTGTACCTGAGAGCCCCAAATTTTGGAAATTAACAACAGTAATGTTTCCTCCAGCATCACATGAGATACCCTTCCAGTTACTATCACAAGGATTATTTCCTTTCCAACTCTCAGCAAACACCAATGGGTAACCCACAGATTCCACAATTGACAACAAAACATTAACCCGACTATCACAAGTTACACCGGCATCATCCAAGCAAAAGCTATTAGACCCTTTTGCCATATCAACCCTAACAGAAGAACTAAACTTTGGGATCGAACCCTGAAATAAATTATTAGTCAAATTGACAACAGTAAGCGAAGGAAGATTAACCAAAGACAAAGGAACAATACCCGTCAAATGATTATCTCTCACACTGAAATCTTGCAAACTACTCAGCCGAGATAAATCGGGCAAAGGACCCGTAAAAGAATTACCATGAAGCCAAAGCTGGGTCAAAGAAGTCATATTTTGTATCACAGCAACTGACCCATTAAGCATAGAATCAGTCTTTTGCCCATTCAACCAAAGGGTCTCAATAGAAGACTTGCCAAAACTCAATGGAATTTGTCCTTGAAGGTTATTAAAAGCCAAATGCAAATGCTGCAGTCCAGGAAACGTATCTCCCCCAAGAAATTCCGGAATAGTCCCAGTAATATTAGCCCCATTTGCAGAGAAACTCTGCAAACCCGTAGCATCTTTCAAGCTTTCAGGTATTTCCCAAAATTCAAACGGGTTATAATCAAAGTTTATTTTTTGCAAGGACGTTGAGCCTTTGAAGAAATCTGATGGCACAGAGGTGAAATTATTGTCATCAAAAAGAACTTGTTGAAGAGAATTCAACCCAGAAAGGCTTGGGAGCGGCCCTGTGAGCTGATTCTTCATCACCTCTAATACTGTCAGTGAAGTGAGGCTGTTGAGCTCTTTTGGGAGGGTTCCTTGGAGCTTTAGACCGCCGATTTGGATCCGGGTGACCCGATTGCTGGAACTACACTGAATATGCACCCATTTACACGGGTTCGGGTCGGTCCAGCCTAAGCTTGCGGGGTTCCCCAGGCTGGTTTTAAGAGCTTGCATGGCTGCGGCATCTGAGCTGGTCTGGGAATTAACTGGAGTGAGAGAGGTGAGAGAGAGGAGAAAAAAAGAAACAACCAGATGAGGTTTCTTCATTTTCTGGGGAAAATTGAAGAGAAAGTGAAGGAAAATCTGAGGAAGGTGAAAGCTTTTTGTTTTAAGTAGTGATATAAGCATTGAATGCAAGGTGTTTGTTTAATTGTCTGTTTGTAATTTGATCTTTCCTCTTCTTCTTTCCAGAGTAGTTTTTTTTTAAAGAAAAAACACACACAGACAGACAGATGAAGCGGCGGGGATAGAGCGGAATAAATGTAAGAAAGATTAATAAAAAGTAGGGGTTAAAAAGAGGAGATATTAATTAAAGGCGTGGATTTTTCTCTCGTGTTTGGAGGAAAAGAAAAGAAAATGAAAAGGAAAATAAATATTGGGCGACATGCAAGGTAGGGGTCCATTTCTTATATGATGGCTTGGAATTTGGGGACCTGACTAGCAGATGGCCTGATACCGATGGACCACTCTTTTTATCTATATGATTCTCTATCACGTGGAAGTGTAATGAGTTTCCATTTGTTTAGTGATGGCTCTTTTATCCGAATTTAATATCTAAATTTGTGTGTCCTTATAACTTAAATCAAAATAATGTCGATGTCGATTTAAATTTTATGTGTTCGGATATTAAATTCGAATAAAATAATTTTTTCTCTTGCTCATTGTCACGTTGTCACGTGATGTATATGGTGGATACAATATATTATTAGGTATAAGTGTCCCATTTTATATGTCACTCATACATCTCTATAATCACATAAAGTGAAATATAAATTTTATCGAGTATGAGTTCGGTTATAAAAAAAAAAAATTTGAAAATCTCGCCGTCAAATCACTCTTTCCGGACTTAAGTGGAGCAGGTAAAATCCCTTATTATCTCAGACTCTTACAAGGAACGCACTCCCTGAATTTGAACTCAGGACTTCAATGTAAGATCCTGAGCCCTACACCACCAAATCACGCATCTTGAGGACATAAAAAAAAATTTGAAAGTTGTTATCACCTTATTCACACGACAGTTTTTATAGCACTTGATGATAAATAGTCCACAATGAGCGTGACTTGGTGGTGTATTGCTTAAGATTTGGCTTCCAGGTTCTGGGTTCGAATCTAGGGATGTGTTTTTTATAAGAACTTGAGGGGTTTTACCTGTTTCGCTTAAGCCTGGATCAAATAGTTTGACGGTAAATTTTTCAACATTTCAAAAAAAAAAAAACACTTGATGATAAGTAATATGTAAATTAAGGCGTCTCACGACGACAATACATGATGAGATATAAGATTTGTAACCAACATACTAAAAAAGTATACTAAATTTGTATCTCAATTTTATAACTACACATTGTTGTTATTAGCAATTACAAGTTGGAATGCAAGTGTATCAATACCTTATGAAAGTTCGTAATTATCGTAAATTCTGACCATATGTAGAATTTAACACAATAATCAAGACAATTCCTAATTACTGTTACTATGGATTTTCCAACAAGCACTCTTATTCTAACAGCAATAAAATATTAATGCAGAATATTAAAACAATGCAGAAAATAATTCAGCCACACAAATCAACACAATAATTTGTTGACGAAGTGAAAAACTCGTGCGAGTAAAAAACCACTCCAAGTAGCTCAGCTACTAGCTCAAATTCACTATAAAGAGAAAAAAAAACTTACAGTGATGGTAAAAGGCCTATGGTGGCAACTCCACCGACTATAGTACTTTTAGACTACAAGAACTCGAAGAACTCATCAAACCCGTATCCCACGGTTTTCTTCAAAATCTCTGAAGTCTTTGAGTGAATCAACTCTGCAACTTTAAACGCTGGAACTCCGACTGCCAATCTTCCTCCTTGAGAACTCTGAAGGTTTAGGAAATTGGGTTTTAATTTGTGTTGATGGTTTAACAAAGATCAATCTCACCACAAATGCAAAGACAAGGAAAACAATGAAGTCTTCAAGGTGAGAAAAGAATAGGTTGAAAAGTTATGAAGGTTTGCAGCTTTTAGAGAATATGTTTTAAACGTAGGGGAAGATAGCTATGTGTTCTTTATATAGGTAGGGTAAAAAGAGAGGCTTCCCAATACCAAATTAGGTTAAAAATGCGTCAAAAATAACTCAGTTCTGCACGGGCATTCGAGCGCCACTGGAACGCATCACGAACGCGTGCTCTCTGGAAAGGTTCGTTCAAATGCTTACTCGAACGCACCATAAACGTTTGCTCTCTGGTATATTTTGTTTGAATGCTTACTCAAACGCACCACGAACATTTATTCTTTGGAATATTTCGTTTGAACCCAACAGTGAACGTGCCACTAACACCACACGTGCGAACGCTTCAACGAACGCAGCACCAACGAAGTCGCTCCAACTTTGCCAAATACCAGTCCAATTACTCCAAGTTCTTCAAGACTTATTACAACTCAATTGAACTTGTTTTGTTACGGATATTGCCAATAAAAATGGAAGTAAAAATCTACCATTTTGGCATTCCGTGATAAAATATTACCTAATATAAAGACTACAGTAAAAGACCCAAAAAGAAAATAGCCAACTGCCAACCATCATGACAGTGACTTATTATATTAAGACTCGATTTAATACATAACCGAGTAGTCTTGAAATCAATGCCACCTCAGCAAATAACCTACTTACCTGAAACATCCACAAACAACAATATACCGTGAAAAACATTGGGATTATAACGAACAGATAAAGCAACGATAAAACTCATGCATGTATAAATAGATAGTAGATATCATACTCCCCTTTAATCTTACTCCCCTTAAAACGGAGATAGCAAATGTATATACTACGACTCTCATAGACTACTACTCTCTCATATACTACTCTCCCCATTTTGTCACGAAATGATAAAGGGTGAATGTACCAGGATAAACAACACATGCAAGAGTATATGCAAACCTAACTTACTCCCCCTCACTAACAACTCTACTAAGTTAGCACAAAATCATACAGGAAGTAAACACTCATAAATATGCAAAGAAAATATGTATGCAGAAACTTGAAGCATACACAAGCACACAATGAGGTAAAAACAAAAATCAACAAAATTGACTGAAACAGCACTTCAAGTAAGTACAATGATACCAGTCAGTATTCAGCTGTTTATGACATGAAATAATATGCATCACTTTAAATTTTGTTAAATACTACACACATGCATATGACATAAACACCAAAGCATAACAAGTACTTGCGTGAAAAATAAGTGCACAATAAATCAAGGCTTAAGACCTTATTTTATGAGCGGGACACAGCCAAATAAATCTCATCTCTTAACAAACCAAGTCCACAAAATATGTGTTCAAACCTAGCACCACTAGGACCTGAAAATTAACAACATTGGTTGCATGTTATGTTATTCTCCCCCTAAATATCATGAACTCATAAATAAAAACTCTTTCGAGTGAATGGTTTTTGCCCTTATCTTTTGAATTTTGGCATATTGGCTCTTTTGAATTTTTTTTTTGTATTTTTACAAGGGGATAGCATAAGGTCATCTAGTCAAAGGTCACACTATTTAGTGACCAAGGAATGGTAGAGATTAGATTGCCGTCCAAAAACTCATAAATGCGACCAAGCCTTGACATATATAAAAACGTGTATGTGAAGTGCAAGCAAAAAATATACTAAGGGTTTTTACCACACACATTTATGCATATAGAGCATCAAGAAAAATAAAATCATATTACACATGCAAAAACATATATCATACATACCAGGATCACATGCAACAAGCTTTTCATGCTCTAACAAGCTAGAAAAAATATTTTTGGTTTTTTTCATTTTATTTTTTTGTATTTTTCATTTTTGACACCTAAATCAATATAAAGACACACAATGGCTTGTCAATATCCAATGGTACATGGAGTTATATCCCGAGTACAGATCATACTACCGTCCATTTGGAATCGGCTATGAAATTTATGTATGGGTTTACATCTTATATACCAAGGAATATATAACAAAAATAAGACACACACACACCAATATTGCAGTGAAAAAAATAAACGTGTAAAAATGTAAAACACACACCACACGCAGTGCGAAAATAAAATACAACTTCTAACAGAAGTTACACTAAAGTACACTCACATCATACATTTTATGATCAAACCACTCAGAAGTAGATGGGAAGACTGTTGGACAACTATGACCCATAGCATCACTATTTGTACAAAACATTGTGTTGTTGTACAAATTAACTATGTGACAAAGGAAATTGCTCTTTTATCATTTGTAATTAGATTACCGGGATATATAAATGATAAGAGTCCATATGATTAGTTCCAGATTAATAAGATATGAGACAGTATTAATCCATTAAGGTTTAATCATTAAAACATCCCTAGTCGTAGTATTATCGAGATTGGACATCGATAATGCGAAATAGACTAGTATTGCACTTGTGCGCGTTGTGGGAGCGTAATGGCATAGTTCTCATATATTTGGGTATTGGATACTCATGCAAGTGTAATAGGAGGTTGTGTTTACCGATGATACAGAAACAGCTTCGCTCTGGATAGACCCCTCGTAATTCCATTGGTAGTATGACTATGTGTCTATGGAAGTCCGAATCAGGGTAGATGTATTTGGTCTTAACTTGAGACTTGCATCGCTAATACTTGCGACAATCAAAATACTTTGGTTTTGGTCGTCTGGGGCTTTAACAGGTTCTGTGTACGCCTCTTCTGGGTATAAGAATCGTAGTGTATTGGGTGTGATGTCAAGATGGAAGTATCACTTCAGTCATATGAAGATGATGATCATGTAGGATACGGAACTAGTACTCTTATGTACTGCAGTCATTGGGATAATATGACTAGGTCATGTTTATCCGATTATAGAGACTAGTTACCAGAGATCCGATATATGCTCTGTACGGGGCAGACACAATTCCAGCCCTAGGCCTAACATGTGACATCATATACTGGATCGCAATACGCAATACTATGTATATTACGTCTGACACATATTACATATTCCTTAAAAGAATATTTCTGGAGAATTGGGTAGGCACGGTGCTTTGCTAGAAGCCAACCATGTCTTGTAAATCGGTAAGAACGTGGTACCGGGTACGCACGTGTTCGGATATTCCGACAACCGAATTTACTACCAACATATCCAGGGATCTCATGAGTCGTTTCCCAAAGATTCACCGATGACGTATGACTCGAAGATAATTAATCTGGGATTAATTAGAAGAGATAGAAAATTAATTTAGGATTAATTTCAGAGAGATTTTATCTGGGATAAAATACTATTTAAAGAGAGAGAACGATTAATTTGGAATTAATCGATAAAATAATATATTCGATATATTAAACGAAATTAGATTTCGACGCGGAATTAAAATTAGATTTTAATTCGGGCAAACGAATTAATTTAGAATTAATTCACGAGCGACGTGAATAGTTATTTTGCTAGGCATAATTATTTAATTAAATTTGATTTAATTACGTCGCAACGGAAAATTCGTTAATCGGAATTAGCGAACCCGAGCCCGAGATGTGTTACGGGCCCACTCGGATTTTGAATCAAGTGGGGCCCACAAGTCACATCACAAGTCACCTCACTTGTCACTTTATTTACTTTTGGTGATGGAAGTTGGTGAAGATTTATTTTGGTAACTTGTAAGACACCTTTTGTCATTTGGAATGACATTTACCAAACATGGTTTTGGTAAAAGGGAATTGTTTTTTGGGAAAATCAATTACAATCACACAACACCAAAAATAAAATCTCTCTTCCTCCCTTTTCTCTCAAAAACCGAGAGTTGCCTCTCTCTCTCTCTTCTTCTGGCTTGGCCGAAAGTCACACAATGATAAGGGGAAATTTTTGTTGCAAAAATTTTCCATTGCTAGCACATTAAAGGAGTCATTCAAAGGTGTTAGGGAAACCAATCCATGAGTTTGGAATTCAAGGACAAGCTTGGAAGCTCAACATACATCAAATGGGAGCTTGGAGCACAACACAAAGGCTTGGGATTTTTGTTATCTCCTACATCCAAAACCGATCAAAGTGAGTATTTTCCGCATTCTTACTTTGTTGTATTCACATGATTTCTAGCTTAATTTTATCTTGGTTTGACCTAGAAAACCCAACAATGACATCATGCTTCCTCACCCAAACTTTCTTAGGAATCTCTTCTGCTTGAGAGTTCTTAGTCAATACAACAAGTTTCTCACTAAAGGATTGCATCAGTTTTGTTAGAGCAGAAACCTGAGAAACTAGATTTGAAGATTCAAATCTAGATGGAATAGTCCTAGGCCTTTTTCTTGTGTCTACGCAATAACAAGCACCGTGGCCTAATATATACTGCCTTGCCACAATAATGGCATGCAGGCACAAACCTTGGATGAAAGCGAGGTTCCCCTTCTCACTTCGAGATTGAGGTTGGGACACAGAATGAAGGATACGATAAGGAATCACGTGATTACAATGAACATGTTTCTTACCTAAGTCACATGTAGGAGGGGTGAACTCATTTTGTCCGAACTTGGACTGAGTTGTGACAAACACAGATTTGGAAGTTGACTCTATCAACTAGATCATTATCCCTCTCCTCGAGATCATCTACCATCATTAGGCTTTGCTCAAATTTAGCATGAGCTTCATTCTTTTATAGCTCTATACTTCCTTCAGCCTCTTATTGACCTCTATGTTCGTCTTCTTGATAGCTAAACTCTCATTAAACAGTTCGATATAAGCTACTTGAAGACTATCTTTATCTACAGACTCATCGAGAGAGACTTCTGAATCAGCATCATTAACATCATTCTCTCTCTCATCAATCACACTAGCAACAAAAGCCATATAGTTGTTCTTATTCTTAGGAGACTCATCAGAAGTATAACTACCTTCTAAATTACTAAGGGAGGCTGCCATGACTCTCTTACCTTTAGCCTTAAGGTATATAGGGTACTCAGATCGAAATAACCTTCACACTTATGATATTGGATACCTCAGGGTTTGCTACCCATATCCTCTCTAGACTTCCTCCTATTGTGCCTACTCTCTCTAGGCTCATCTTCCCTATCAATATTACTGTTAAGACCATTCTTCTTCAGCTTAAGAAATTTCTTAAACTTCTTTACAAATATGGCCAAATCATGATCCGTGAGGGTATCATCATCATCGCTAGACGAATCATGAGCAACTTCATTTTTGGTCTTCATCGTTATGATTTTGGCCTTTTTTATAGCCAGGAAGTTTCTTCTCATAAACCTGCAGCTTTCCTACAAGATCATCTAGTTTAAGCTGATCGAGGTCATTACTTTCCTCGATGGCAGTAATCTTCAGGCATGGATCTAAGGATTTTCCTTACTATCTTATTAGTAGGAATAGTCTCGCCTAGGTTAAAGCTTGAGTTAACGACATCGTTAATCTCAACGTAAAACTTATCAAAGGTCTCATCATCTTTCATCTGGGCGACCTCAAACCTAGTAGTAAGATCCTGGAGTATATTATTTTTAACAGACAGTGTGCCTCATGCACAGTTTGCAGGATGTCCCAAGCATCTTTGGCGATTTCACACATGAAAATTCTCCTAAATTCTATCGAGCAAACAACACCATGAATGGTATTAATTACTAGGGATGGCAACGGGCCGGGCTCGGGCCGGGCTTATCCGGGCCCAGGAAAAGCCCGACCCGACTTGTCATCGGGCCGGCCCGGTCGGGCTCGAGCTCCGGCGCGGGCCGGGCTTGGCCCGGGCCTGATTTTTTATTATAAAAAATTATAAAAATAAAAGATTTATTATATAAATATATATATTTTATAAAAAAAATATTTATTTATTTATTTTAAGCCCGAGCCGGGCTAGGATTTTGAGGCCCGGCCCGGGCCGAGCCCGGGCTTTTTTGCCATGTATATTAATTACCTTATTGTTCCTATTACTAGCGTCAAAATCATCATTGGTCCATGTCAGTTTGTCTTTAGGGGAAGAGACCCCATCAATTATAACCACGGGAGGTTTCCACCCGTACTCTACTGTCATCCATACCCTCTCATCTAATGACTTAAGGAACGCTCTCATGCGAACCTTCCAATGTAAATATTCATTCTCATCAAAGAATGAGGGATAATTTAAGGGCTGACTATGTTCCATAGCTATCGGGTCAATGATCGAGTTCAGGCTCTGATACCAATTGAAAGTTCGTAATTATCCTAAGTTCTGACCTTATGCAGAATTTAACATAATAATCAAGACAAATCATAATTACTGTTACTGTGGATTTCCCAACAAGCACTGATCGATGATATCACACATGTAACACAAGCGCATGTATAGCTCAAGTAGTATAAAAATATCGATCACACGATGACTTAATTCCTTTACTATTATTAATTATTGACTCTAAATGTTTACATGTATCTAATTGTGGGAAAAGGTGATTGTTCGCTGGTAGAAGTTGGATTTGATTAAAATAAATAAAATACAAAATAAAACAAAGGAAATTAATAATAAAGAAAACATCTAGGGTCTTGAATCCGCCCAATATTATTCTAATGATGAATTGATTCTCTTATACATGTGCAATAAATCAATTGTTAACCTGAAACACGAAGATATGCATAAGCCTCTATCGATGGTCGAATGCAAACACCCAAAGTAACTCAATTAACTATATGTCTATGTTAACCAAGAAACTCTGAATTCATTAAGTTCAAGTTTCAATTGTGGCTACCCACGCCCGACAGGTATATGTCTATCTTGGAAGGAAATCTCCCATAAAGTGAGATCGTGAGCTATTGAATCTAAGGCTGAAAGCTAAAATCCATTCGTCAAGTTCATTTTAAATTTACCACATCAATCTTATTAGTGATCAGGAAACAAGAAGCATTAAGATTAAGATCCAATAAACAAGCATAATGTATTACCCATTATATTAAAAAAATCAATTATTAACTCATGAATATTGTGCTTCATCACTTCCCTAGATTAAAAATACAATGCTGGTGTTAGGGGATCCACCTTTAATATTTCAAATCTAGAAATCTCTCTTATTATAATTTATAAATTTGCATGAAATACCAATTGACCATATATGCGGTATCCAATTAAGTCAAATTTAATTTAATCCAACCGACCATAAAGGCTGTACCTAATTAAGTCAGGATTAAGAATATTTTAATTAAGTCCAACCGACCATAAATGCAGTATCCTATTAAGTCAGGTTTTAAAATAATTTATATATTATAATTTAAGGGAAATTAATCTAAATTATTCATATTAAAAGTTTCACCATTCCCCTAGCGGAAATTAACTATAAAATATAAAAGAAAGATAAAATAAATAAACTATTATTACTACTAATAAAAATGCATTACTATTAATATATACAAACAACATACAATCCTCAATTCATTATTAAGAAAGCTAAGGAAAGTATGAATTTTCTAAATGAAATCAGCTTCAATTTATAGGCAAAATTCGGGCTTGCGCGTCACGACGCGTGAAAGCTTTCATGTCACGACTCGCATGGATTGCTGACATGTGTACGCGGCTTGCTGAGATGTTGACATGTGGCACGTGTTTGTCGGTACATCGCGACTCATAAGGTCATGTGCGTCGCGACTCGTGCTACAATAGATGGAGGCTGTCGGCAAACTGAATTATTATGTCGGCGTCGCGATGCGTGCTACAGTGATGATGCAATGATGATGCAAGTGATGACGGGTGTCGGCAGTTGAATTATTGGTGCACGTCGTGACGCAGAGAAGGTTGCGCATCGCGACACTTGAACAGTAAATTTCCCATTTTGCCCATTTTCATCTGTTTTTCGTCGTTTTAGCCCCGAGTTGATTCCATTGAGTTCCGAAACTTTATTTATCTATAAAATAAATAAAAACACATCAAAACATTCATAAAACCCGAGAAACTAAATAAAATATTAGGTCAAATGGGCGGTAAATATTGATATATTTTCCGCTCATCACACTCTCAAACCTAACAACAATAATATATTAATGCATAATATTAAAATAATACAGAAAATAATTCAGCCACACAAATCAACACAGTAATTTGTTGACGAAGTGGAAAACTCGTGAGAGTAAAAAATCACTCCAAGTATCTCGGCTACCAGCCCAAATCCACTATAAAGAGAAAAAAAACTTACAGTGATGGTAAAAGACCTATGGTGGCAACTCTACCGACTCTAGTACCTATAGACTTCAAGAACTCGAAGAACTCCTCGAGCCCGTATCCCATGGTTTTCCTCAGAACCTCTGAAGTTTCTGAGTGAATCAACTCTGAACGCCAGAACTCCGACTGTCAATATTCCTCCTTGAGAACTCTGAAGGTTTAGGAAATTGGGTTTTGATTTGTGTTTATGGTTTAACAAAGATCAATCTCACCACAAAAAGTGAAGACAAGGAAAACAATGAAGTCTTCAAAGTGAGAAAAGAATAGGTTGAAAAGTTATGAAGGTTTGCAGCTTTTAGAGAATATGTTTTCAACCTGAGGGAAGATGATTATGTGTTCTTTATATAGGTATGGTAAAAAGAGAGGCTTCCCAATATCAAATTAGGTTAAAAACGCGTCCAAAATAACTCAGTTCCGCACGGGCGTTCAAACGTCACTCGAACGCGCCACGAACGTGTGCTCTCTGGAAAGGTTCGTTCGAATGCTTACTCGAATGCGCAACGAATGTTTGGTCTCTGGAATGTTTCATTCAAATGCTTACTCAAACACATCACGAACGTTTGCTCTCAGAAATATTTCGTTCAAACCCAACAACGAACGTGCCACTAATGCCCACGTTCGAACGCTTCAACGAACGCAACACTAACGAAGTTGCACCAGCTTTGCCAAATACCAGTCCAATTGCTTCAAGTTCTTCAAGACTTATTACAACTCAATTAAACTTATTTTATTATGGATATTGTCAATAAAAATGGAACTAACACCTTATAATAGCCTCAAACGAACCCTTGTCCTATATGTGATGGTGGGTAAGGTGTGTCGTTTTGAAATTGTGCATCATTTTTTATTGACTAGGGTTCATTCTCTTTCATGGTGTTGAAAGTTACAAAAAAATAAAAATACACCATATATTAAAGGAAAATCATTCCAGCTGCCTAATTTCGATTCTTGCAATTTAGTCATAATTAATTTACTCCCATTAATGCAAAACCACAATCATTTTCTAGATTTTGACAATAATATCTTCCCATTTTTCTTAAGAATTTTATAAATTTTATTCCTTCTTAGGTTAATATAATGATCGAGTGACAGGTTAGTAAATCCACATTCTTTCAAAAAAAAAAAATAATCACTTTCATCATTTTTTTTAAAATACTAAAAAAGTACTTTTTTTTAAATACAGGAGAAACCTCATGTTGACCCCGATATGAATGCATGGATAATGATGAATGAAAAATATATCAATATTTACCGCCCATTTGACCTAATATTTTGTATAGTTTCCCGAGTTTTATGAACGTTTTGATGTGTTTTTGTTTATTTTACAGATAAAATAAAATCGGGACTTAATGGAATCAATCAGGACTAAATGTGGAACAAATAAGGTCAAAAACTGGACTTGACATTTGGATTTTGGAGGTTGGAAACTTGAAATGGCGTTCAAACGAAGTACAATTTCGGAAATTTCAGCTTTGGGCAATTGTCGTATTTTGGCCATACATTTTTATTCTGATATCGGATTGAGGTGATTCAAGTTCTAGATGAAAGAAAACTCAAAGATCTACAACTTTGACGTTCATAGGAATTTTGAATTCTGAAGATTTCATGACTGCAATTGATGAAAAATCTGAAAGTGTGTTATGTGTAATATTTAAAGTCATTTTCAAAACAAAAAATAAAAATAAAATGAAAATTGAAAATTGTCAAACTTCCATGTTTGGTGGAAGATTTAGTGTCATGTTTTGTGCCATGTTTGGTGTTATGTTTGGTGGAAAAATTGGTGGAGGTAAGTTTTTTCCTATAAATACCAAGTCATTTCATTTGTAAATTTCATACTTTCCTTGGTTTCTTGATAAAGAATTAAGAATTGTATCTTGTGTGTTTTATTTAGTAGTTTTGTAATATATTTTTATTTTTATTTTTAGTAGTAATAATAGTTTGTGTGTTTTTACTTTCTTTTATGTTTAGTAATTAATTTCCGCTAGGGGAAGGGTGAAACCTGATAATCTAGATCAATCTCACTTACTTTATAATATGGAAATTGTAATTTAATAATATGAATTAATTTTGATACCACCTATATGGCTGGTTTTATTTATTTGACATAATATGACTCCGCCTATATAGTCGGTCTTTAGGTGACAGATGATTGCCGCCTATATGGCTGGTTTATGGACAAATAATAACACCGTCTTTATGACTGGTTTAACTTAATTGGGTAATACTGACAATTTCTATATTATAATAAAGTGAGATTCTTAGGTTTGAAATATTAAAGGTGGATCCCATAACCCCAACATTTTATTTTTAATCTAGGGAAGTAATGAAGTACAATATTCACAAGTTTAATAATTGATTTTCTTTATATAATGTGTGATGTTTTGGCTTGTTTATTGAATCTTAAGATTAATGCTTATTGTTGTCTGATCACCAATAAGATTAATGTGGTAAACTTAAAATGAACTTGGAAAATAAATTTTAGGTTTCAGCCTTAGACTCAATAGCTCACGATCTCACCTTAGGGTATATTTCCCTTACAAAGATTTCCTTCCAGGATAGACATATACCTGTCGGGCGTGGGTAACTACAATTGGAACTTGAACTTAATGAATTCGGGTAACTTGATTAACATAGAAATATAGTTAATTGGGTTACCTTGGGTGTTTGCATCTGACCATCGACAGAGACTTTTGCATATCTTCGTGTTTCAGGTTAACAAACTGATTTATTACGCATATATAAGAGAATCAATTCATCATTAGAATAATATTGTGTGGAATCACAACCCTAGGTGTTTGTTTTCTTTATTATTAATTTCCTTTGTTTCATTATATATATTTATTTATTTAGCAAATCTACATTGAACCAACTAATCAAGCAATCATTTCATTCTCACCTCAATTAGATACTTGTAAACATTTAGTATCAATAATTAATAACAACAGTAGAAATTAAGTCATCGTGGAATCGATATTTTTATACTATTTGAGCGATACGTGCGCTTGCGTTACATGTGTGTTTACTACCGATCAGATAAATTGATATTGTCTTAGGATCTTATAAGGGTGTTATCCATAACTCGAACATGAGACCTTAAAGATAATGTCTCAAACTCCAACAGCTGGGCTATGCCCATTTGGGAAAAAAAAAATACTACACTTCTCAATAAATATCCAACTTTTTTTTACAGCAATTATAAGTAGACTTGTAATTAAATTATAGAAAATTAAAAAAAATATTCATCTATAAAATACTGGGATCAATGTAATAATTTTTTCTTACAAATTAACAGATTTTTTTTTATCCAATTTATTTTATATGGAAAATCTTAGATATGCTCCTAATAATTGTATATATAGAGAGATTTTCTTTTTTTATTTTTTCACTTTAGCGCAATAAATTTTAATAATAATCTAAAACCGTAAAGCCAATACAAGACTTGAAGACTATCATAAACCTTTTTAAGACATTCATTGGCTTCAGCTGCTGGCTGCAGGTGTCACATCCTATCTTAAAGCGCTCTTGTTGAGTGTTAATGCTGCAATTTTATTAAAGAAAAACAAGTAAAGAAGATAAAATGGATTTAAAAGCTAAAAAGTAAATTTTGTACTTGGAAAACTTCAAGCATCATCAAATATTTTCTTAAGCGCACTTAAAAAGTTCCTTCTTGTTTGAAGGGAAATTAAGAAACTTAGTAAATACAACACACCTTCCACTATTTACTTCAACTTCCGAGGGCTTTTTGCAGGTACCTCTCATTTATGTCAATTTTATTTATAAAAAGGTAAATACATTGTACAATTAAAGGCTACATTAGGGCTGAATATCGATTCCGGTTCTACCCAAAACCGGTTGAAATCGGATCGATTTTTCAGGTTTGGAATCGGAACCGATTATAATTGGTCTGATTCCGATCTAAATTTTCGAAATCGATTTTAACCAATCTGGTTCCGGTAGAACCGATTTCTAGAACCGAATGTAAAACCGATTTCTGGAGCGGAATTTAGAACCGGTTGTATAAGCAGCTTACAAGCAAGGATGATCCCCTGAGTGTAGCAACACACTCAACTATCCATGCATAGATTCAGGTAAGCTTATTCAATTTCCTAAAAGAACCAATAATCGATATATGAACTGCAAAGATAAACCAAAATCGTGAAAATAGAGTCACATGAAAGATTTGTATAGATATTCTTAACTTCACATTTTGAAAATGTTAGAACTAAGGAGGCTTAAAAATAAATGGAAGTCGCTATAAAAAATCAGAGTCACGTTGATCAGTTTTAGAAATCAAAATGCAATTAAAACAATCACATCAGCTAGGTTTAATAAAGTAATAAACAAAATTAACATAAACAATCCAAGAACAATAGTAGAAGAACTACATAAGAATTCTTCAAATAGAGAAGGAATCTGACCGGTGCGTAATCACATGCGTATAACGCAAGCTCACGTATCGTTCAAGTAGTATAAAAAGTATCGATCCCACGAGAACTTAATACCTAAGCTATTAATTTATGAAGCCAAATTTTTACGAGTATCTAATGGAATGATTGTTTGATTGGATGATGACTTTAAACTTAAAACAAGTAATTGCGAAAGTAAATTGATGAAAATTCAAGATTATTAAACTATCCAGGGTTGTGAATCTTTCCAATATCTTTTTAAAGATGAAGTGATTATTTTACGTTTGTGTAATATATCGGTTTATTAACATGGAACACGAAATTATGCAAAAGCCTATTCCGATGGTCAAATACAAATACCCAGTATAACTTTATTAATCATATTCCTATGTCAACCAAGTTACCTGAATTCATTAAGATTAATTTCCAATATGGTTACCCCCGCCCGGACAGGTATATTCCTATCCTGTAAGGAAATCTATTAAAGGATTATCTATCCTCAAGGAAGATCGTGGGCTATTGAGTCTAAGGTCTTAAACCTAAAATTTCTTTTCCAATTTCATTTTAAGTTTACCAGATCAATCTTATTAATGGTCAGTTAACAAGAAGCATTAAAACTAAGACTCAATAAATAAATCTTTATATTACCCAAACTGTAAATTAACCCCTTATAAATCGGTGATATTAGAATTCATCACAACCCCAGATAACAGGTTTAGCTATGACACATATTTACAGCTAGTAAAAACTTAAATAAAATAAAAGACATAAAGTAAATGCTAGAAAGTAAATGCGGAAAAGTAAATGCTGAAAAGTAAAAATGTAAAATTACAATAAAAGAAAATGTTAAGGTTAGAGGATCCACTTTTATTATGACTATTTTAGATATCTCCCTTATTATAATATATAAACTTTGCGTGATAATTACCAACCAGCCATATAGGCGGTATCCTGATTAAGTCAAATTAATAATTAATTACCAATCGACCAAACAGACGGCATCTTGATTAAGTCAGGTTAAAACCAATTTCAATAATTACCAACCGACCATAAGGGGGTATCCTCATTAAGTCATGTTTTAAATAGTTTATATATTATAATTAAGAGAGATTAATCTAAATATTAGTAAGTAATTAAAGCTTTACCTTTAACCCCAGCAAGGAGTTACCTCATCATTACTGAAAAGTAAAAACTGAAAAAGTAAAGAAAGAAAAGTACTGTGCGTAAAAGTAAATTGCAGAAAATAAAGACTGAAAAGTAAAGAAAAGAAAGTGCAAATGCGAAAATTAATTATTGAAAGCTGTAAATAAACAAACAAGATACAATCTTCTTAGTATTCTTAAGGAATTACATAGAAGAAGGTATGAATTCAATTCTGAAATTTCGACCTCTATTTATAGGGAAAAATTGGCTCACGCGTTGCGACGCGTGAAGTGTGCTTGCGTCGCGACGCGCCGTAGATCTTGGACGCATGGCTTTCCTTTTATCTGAGATGGTGACACGTGGCAGAGCTGAATGATTAACTCAATAATTGTGCTGACGTGGCGCTGATGTGGCGACCACTGAATTATTGTGCTGACGTCATTGATGATGTGACGATGATG
Source organism: Zanthoxylum bungeanum (assembly GCA_019454045.1). NCBI lineage: Eukaryota > Viridiplantae > Streptophyta > Magnoliopsida > Sapindales > Rutaceae > Zanthoxylum > Zanthoxylum bungeanum. The sequence continues at coordinate 79,022 of SKCR01038746.1, read as the reverse complement.
ATTATCGGCATCATGTGATGATGACACGTGTCCAGCGCACGTTAGCATGATTTATTGTGATGTTGACATGTGGCCGGCGTATGTTAGCAGATTCAGCGCACGTTAACAGACGGTGTATTTTAGCAAAACTTCTCTGATTGGTCCACGTGTCTCGGCGCACGTTAGCGGTTGCGACGCCCAAATGATAGTTTTGCCATTTTTGTCCGTTTTTAACTTTTTTGGCCCCGAATCACCTCCAGAGAGTCCTGAAACTTTATTTATCTACAAAATAACCCAAAACACATCAAAATATTCACAAAACTCAAGAAATTATACAAAATATTAGGTCAAATGAGTGGGAAATAGTGATACATTTACCACTCATCACACCCCCAAACCTATCATTTTACTAGTCCTCGAGCAAAACAATAAAATAAAATAACATAAACATCTTTAAAATAAAATTAAACTAAGCCACTTTCGTAGGGATCACGGTTGCATTTAGCGTATACAACAAGCCTTTAAACCCCTAGGTGTCCCTAGTGGACGAGTTGTAGTCTCGTGAGGGCTTACACCAACGATACCCACAAACGTCAATATTAAAACTAATGCATGTTGGGTTTTCTAGGTTTAACCAAGATCAATTAAGCGAATGAAATGTGCGAATACAACAAAGTTAAGTTGCGGAAATACTCACTTTGATCAGATTTGCGATGCGAAGAACACAAAAAATTTCTTGCTCCCTTGAAGCTCTCGGCTTTGCCTTCTTTTGTGCTCCTTGTTTCGGTCAACCTCCATGGAAATGATCTTCAAGATCCAAGCTTTGTGAATGGATTCCATGCTCAAGAGTTGGTTTCCCTACCACCTTTGTGAGACTCCTTTGGTGTGCTAACACTTGGAAATTTTGCCACAAAATTCCATTAAGCTTCTTGCATCTCTCGATCAAGGAGAGATTTGAGAGAAAATGGCACCTTATGCCGTGAGGTAGGAGGAGGGAGAGAGAGAGGATGAGTTGGTTGTATGTTGTGTATTTGGATTTCAAAATCTAATACCAATTACCACTTTCCAAAAAGGTACAAGGCATTTAAGCCTTCCAACAACTCACATCAATCAAAAATTGACAAGTTGTCAATCACCAAAAAGGTGACAAGACTCCCATCACAAGAATGACTAATGATGTGACGCGTGATGTGACTTATGGGCTCCACTTGATTCGAAATGTGAGTGGGCCCCAAACACTCCCGGGCTCTGGTTCGCTAATTCCGAATTAACGAATTTTTCGTTGCGACGTAATTAAATCAAATTTAATTAAATAATTATGCCTAGAAAAATTACTATTCACGTCGCTAGCGAATTAATTCTAAATTAACTCGTTCGCCCGAATTAAAATCCAATTTTAATTCCGCGTCGAAATCTAATTTCGTTTAATATATCGAATATATTAATTTATCGATTAATTCTAAATTAATCGTTCTCTCTCTTTAAATAGTATTTTATCCCAGATAAAATATCTCTGTAATTGATCCTAGATTAATTTTCTCTCTCTAATAATTAATCCTAGATTAATTATTTGTGAGTCATACATTATCGGTGAATCTTCGGGAAGCGACCCATGAGATCCATGGATATGTTGGCAGTAAATTCGGTCGTCGGACTATCCGAACACGTACATACCTAATACTATGTTTTTACCGATTTACAAGACATGGTTGGCTTCTAGCAAAGCACCGTGCCTACCCAATTCTCCAGAAATATTCTTAAAGGAATATATAATCTGTATCAGGCGTAGTATACGTAATATTGCGTATTGTGATCCAGTATCGGATGTCACGTGCTAGGCCTGTGGCTGGAATTGTGTCTGCCCCGTACGAAGCATATATCGGATCTCTGGTAACTAATCTCTATAATCGGATAAGCATGACCTAGTCATATTATCTCGATAGCTGCAGCATATAAGAGCACCAGTTCCGTATCCTACGTGATCATCATCTCCACTATGACTGGAGTGATACTTCCATCTTGACATCACACCCAATACACTACGATTCTCAATATACCCAGAAGAGGCGTACACAGAACCTGTTAAAGCTCTGGACGACCAAAACCAAAGTACATTGATTGTCACAAGTATTAGCGGTGCAAGTCTCAGGTTAAGACCAAATACACCTACCCTGATTCAGACTCCCATAGACACACAGTCATACTACCAATGGGATTCTGAGGGGTCTATCCAGAGCGAAGCTGTTTCCGTACCATCGGTAAACACAACCTCCTATTACACTTGCATAAGTATCCAAGACTTAAATATATGAGAACTATGCCGTTATGCTTCCACAATGCGCACAAGTGCAATACTAGTCTATTCCGCATTATCGATGTCCAATCTCGATAATACTCCCACTAGGGATGTTTTAATGATTAAACCTTCATGGATTGATATTGTCATATCTTATCAATCCGGAACTAATCATATGGACTTTTATCATTTATATATCCCGGTAATCTAATTACAAATGATAAAAGAGCAATTTCCTTTGTCACATAGTTAATTTGTACAACAACACCATGTTCTGTACAAATAGTGATGCTATGGGTCATAATTGTCCAACAATGCACACAAAAGCAAAAAAAGACAAGAGAAAATAGAATAAACAAGTTAGTGACTAAAAAGATGAAACTTCTTATCCAAGTTCAGAGTTGTTTTCTTTCTTTCTAAATTACCGAATAAGTAAATTCTCTGATTATTTTTGTCATTCTCCATACACACAACAAACAAGATATTAATGAATTCATTGTTCACACAATATTCATAAGTGTAGTTGAAAATAAGGTAATATTTTTGTCCTAAAGTTATATCAGACTTCACACATTTTTTAGCAATGGAATATTTTTCTGATTTTTCTGAATTTTTTTATTTATATACAATATCATCCATACATATAACGAGCTTTGGGTCAGTGACTCCCAAACCAGTTAGCTTTAGGGCACTAGGTGTTAAGACACCCCTACGGACTTAATTACTCCGACTTCAGATATATATATTTTTTGCAACATCTTTGGTCCATGTAGCAAGCTTTGGGCCAGTGGCTCCCAAACCAGTTGGTTTTAGGGCACTAGGTGTTAAAACACCAATACAGACTTAATAACTCGGATCTCAGACTTTTTTTTTATCCCATCGCTTTTTTAGATACTTCATCCAATTAAACTAGAGCACTGAATATTACAAACTCATCAATTAAAACTCATGTCCGTATGTTACCATGTATGTTGATAATACTTGTCAACTGAGCATATGAAGAGCCATTTTAGTCAGTTTTATGGAGAATTCATAAATTAAGTAATTCAAAAGGAAATAAACAAAAATTAACTTGTTCTGAAATAGGTTGAGATACGTCTCAGGAATGGAAATTCCTTACACAGCTATCTCATACCAATTTCACCCGATTAATCAAATTAAAAACACAAAAACAAAATATTTTTTTAATTTTTATAATTTTTTTTTTATTTTTGGGTAAAATTTTTGACACAATAAAAACCAGATACTAGTTAATTATTCCCCTCCCCCAAACCTAAATGAGACATTGTCCCCAATTTCTTAAAAAGTAGAAGAGTTTAGAAACAGTACATGGTTAGCTGAAATTCTACATCTAAATGAAGAATTTAAAGGTTAAGATCCAGATTTATCCGACGCTTCTTACCACGATCATTATCGGACCAGTTTATCTTAGAAAGGATATGGTTAATTCGTGGTTCAAAGGCTAAGATTTGGTCAATTAAATTCGGGGCAGTTCTGGCAGTAAAGATGAGTTCTTTTACAGGTTTTGACACGAACCCATTTCTCCGGGCATCATCAAGAAATACACAAAGAAAATCATAAAATCCATCAACGTTAAACAGTCCAAGCGGTTTCTGGTGTATGTTCAAGTTCGCCCAAGATAACACTGTAAAAAATTCCTCTATTGTGCCCAAGCCACCTGGCAAAGCAATAAAAGCATCATCACAACTAATCATTTCCACCAGTCGTTCAGACATACCTGGCACGATAAGTTCTTCTCAATTTGATGGTCCTATAAGATTTGCCTCCGCCAAAGGTTTTGGGACGATTCCCAAGACTTGACTGCTTCCCTCATGTACAACCCTTGAAACGATCCACATTAGTCTAAGATTTCCACCGTCATATATTAGGTGTATATTCCTTTCGGCAATGACTCGACCTAATTCCTGTGATGCTCCAACATATTCTGGCTTAGAACCAACACTAGTACCGCATAACACACAAATATTTACAACTCGTCTTCTTGAAGTGGCTTCCATTTTTTTATGTATTTCTTTCTCATCTTTGGATTCCTTCAAAAGTGCAATGATGAGTTGAATTTATAGAACCTGAAAAAGGGTGAGTAATAATAGCACTAGTATCTTCCAAAGGACGATTAGTAGCAAAACAGTAAATCGTGAAAGGTCAAAAAGGTCTGGATCCTGTCAGAGAAAATAAAAGAAAATAACAAAACAAATCACAATTATTAGATATATATACAAAGAGAAAGTAATATTTACAAGAAGTAACAGCTTGAATGACGTCTATGCGTCAGAGACAGGCTTCCCATCCAATTTTCTAATAAATTGGCAAACTGGTCTTTTAAAGTCAGATTCCCGAGACTATACTGTTGTCTTTCTTTTTGGAATTGTGTATATAACATGTGAATTGCATGGTGAACATATCCACTGGAATGCGTCTCAAGAGTCTTAGATATATCATCCAAAGACTCCTTACTCAAGCCATCCCTAATGAATTTATTTTTATCTTCACGGTTATCAGACACCATTCCTAAAGAACGACAACGAGTATTACATGTCATGCGAGCACATTTATAGCAAACACCCATTCTTTTTGCTATTCTCTTTTTAGCATAGGAGCTTCTTCCTAAACCAGGCAGATGTGACACAAAAGAGTCAGAAGACTCACCTGCCAATCAGACCCGTGCTTCAATAATCCAACGAATATCGTTAGAAATAAATTTTATCATTAGCAGTCTCATCTTTTCCAAGCGAGCTTTGTAGACTTTCATCAGAGAGTTTTGAGGGAGAGAAGGAAATTGCTTGTGAAGATTTGCGAGAACGTCTTCCATCGTGAAATGTGAATTTACCTACACAAATTGATCACACAAAAATAAAACACACCAAATCTGAATATATACACAAATTACATAGGTTGCCTCCCTGCTAGCGCTAAGTTTAAAGTCGTCAGCTAGACATGACTGCCCGAATGTTAGGCTGGATCTGAAAGTGTGACACTTTCGTTTTATCGCTCAAATAATTCTCCCAAGTAGTGCTTGACACGCTGACTGTTAACTTTGAATGTATTGTTCGACTTGGGGTTGTATATCTCAACAACTCTGTATGGTAACACCTGAGTGATCACAAATGGACCTGACCACTTTGATTTCAGCTTTCCTGGGAAAAGTTTCAATCGTGAATCGTATAGCAACACCTGATGCCCTGGCTCTAGTTGTCTGCGCACTATTTTTTTATCATGCCATTTCTTGGTCTTTTATTTGTATAGTTTGGAATTCTCATAAGCCTGTAAGCGAAATTCCTCCAATGCGTTGAGTTGGTGGAGTCGTTTCTCTCATACAACTTGTAGATCAAGATTTAACTTCTTCAGTGCCCAGTACGCCTTGTGTTCAAGCTCCACTGGTAGATGGCACGCTTTCCCAAACACCATTTGATATGGGGACATACCAGTGGGTGTCTTGTAAGCTGTCCGGTAGGCCCATAATGCGTCATCCAGTTTTTCAGACCAGTCATTCCTTGTTGATCCAACGGTTCTCTTCAAGATTATTTTGATCTCCCTGTTTGAAACTTCAACTTGTCCATTTGACTGTGGATGGTAGGCAGTGGCAACTTTATGAGTAACTTCGTATTTGGATAAGAGTGCATTGAAGTATTTGTTGTAGAAATGTGTGCCACCATCACTGATAATCTCCTGAGGTGTTCCAAAGCGAGTGAAAATATTCTTTTTAAGGAATTTTATCACCACTTTTGAATCGTTTGATGGTAGTGCTATTGCTTCAATCCATTTGGAGACGTAGTCTACTACAACTAATATGTATAGGTTTCCGAATGATAGAATAAAGGGTCTCATAAAATCAATACCCCATACATCAAATATCTCCACTTCCAGAATGTTTTACAGAGGTCATTCATTTCTCCTTGATATATTTCCCGTTCTCTGACACCTGTCATATTGAAGAGCAAATAGATAAGCATCTTTAAAAAGAGTGGGCCAGAACAAACCTGATTGAAGGACTTTGGCTGCAGCTTTATTCCTACTGAAGTGTCCACTGTATGATGATGAATGACAATGCTGCAGGACACTATTGACCTCCTTCTGTGGAACACAACGTCTCAGTAATTGATCAACACAACGTTTGAACAGGTACGACTCATCCCAGACATAATGCTTGACTTCTTTGAAGAACTTCTTCCGTTGCTGAGTTGTCCATTCTAATGGCCATTTTCCCGATACTATGTAGTTGACATAGTCAGCATACCAAGGGACATCATGCTGTTTCATGGCAAAAAACTTTTCATCTGGAAAAGTTTCTTTGATTGTCAGTTCGTTGCCAGCTGTTTCTCTATTCTCGAGCCTCATAAGTGATATGCCACTTGGTTTTCTGTCCCTTTCATGTCTCGTATCTCTACATCAAATTCTTGTAATAGAAGTATCCAACGAATCAATCTGGGTTTGGCATCTTTCTTCGCGATCAGGTATTTGATTGCTGAATGATCTGTGTAGACCACCACTTTGGGACCCAGCAGATAAGAGCAGAATTTATCAAAAGCGAACACAACTGCAAGCAACTCCTTTTCAGTGGTTGTGTAGTTGATTTGAGCTTCATCCAGAGTTCTGTTGGAGTAGTAAATGGTATGGAATATTTTTACTTTGCGTTGTCCCAAAACTTCTCCTACAACAAAATCACTAGCATCGCACATCACCTCAAATGGAAGGGTCCAGTCTGGTGCTACTATGATGATGGTAGAGACCAGCTTCTATTTTAAGATCTCAAAAGTTTCATGGCATTCTTTGGTGAAGTTGAAAGGCACATCTTTCTCCAGAAGATTGCACAGAGGTTTAGCAATCTTTGAGAAGTCTTTGATAAATCTCCTGTAAAAGCCTGCATGTCAGAGAAAACTCTGAATCCCTTTGACAGATATTGGTGGATGTAGTTTTTCAATTGTCTCGATCTTTGCTTTGTCTACATTGATTCCCTTTTGTGAGATCCGATGTCCCAGAACGATGTCTTCATGTACCATGAAGTGGCATTTCTCCCAGTTGAGTACCAGGTTGGTATCTTCGCACCTTTGTAACACCTGTTCCAGATTTTGCAAGCAGTGGTCGACGAATCTCCAAACACAGAGAAATCATCCATTAAAACCTCCATAATTTGTTCCAGCATGTCTGAGAAGATGGCCATCATACAACGTTGAAATGTGGCAGGAGCATTACATAGTCCAAATGGCATCCTGCGGAAAGCAAAAGTACCATAGGGACATGTAAAAGTAGTTTTCCTCTGATCTTATAGGGCGATGGCAATCTAATTATACCCCGAGTATCCATCAAGAAAGCAATAGAACTCATGTCCCGCCAGTCTGTCTAGCATCTGATCAATGAATGGCAGCGGAAAATGATATTTCCTTATTGCTTTGTTCAACTTCCTGTAGTCCATGCATACTCTCCATCTAGTCACCGCTCTTGTTGGAATCATCTCGTTCTTTTCATTTGTGACTATAGTAATTCCTCCTTCCTTTGGCACACATTGCATAGGACTCACCCAAGTGCTGTCAGAGATAGGGTAGATGATGCCTACATCCAACCATTTGGTGATTTCTTTCTTCACGACCTCTTTCATGATTGGATTTAGTCTCCGTTGATGCTTCACTGTGGGTTTGTACTCGTCATTAATCAGAATTTTGTGCATGTAAAATGATGGACTAATGCCTTGAATGTATGCTATAGTCCAGCCAATGGATTTCTTGTGTTCTCGTAACACTCTCAGCAACTTTTCTTCATGCTCCAATGTTAGCGAAAAATAAATAATCACAGGTAATTCAGAAGAGTTTCCTAAGAAAGCATACCTGAGATGGTTCGGGAGTAACTTTAGCTCCAATTGTGGTGGTTCTTCAATCGAAGGCTTGATTCACTCTTTTTTTCGGTAGTTCTAGACTTTCCACTGTGGTGTCGATTTGAAGCGAAATGGTTTGACAAGAAAGTTGATACATTCTAGAATTTCTTCATCTAGCTCGCTGTCAGTCATGTTGGTGATGCGAGCTTCAAGTTTATCCGTGGGAATTGTATCAGTATCCTAGATGATACTATCAACAACATCAATTCTGAAACATTCATCCTCCTTTTCATCACTCGGGAATTTCATGGCTTTGAAAACATTGAAGGTAACTTCTTGGTCCTATACTTTCATGGTTAGTTCTCCTTTTTGCACATCAATAACAGTTCGACCTATAGCTAAGAATGGTTTCCCAAGGATGATAGGTACATCTTTGTCTCTTCCATGTCAAGGATAATGAAATCTGTTGGGAGAATGAGTTTGTCGACTTTGACTAGCACATCTTCAACTACACCTCTCGGGAATACGAGCGTTCTATCAGTAAGTTGTAGCGAGACTGAGGTGGGCATTGCTTCTCCAATTTGCAGTTTCCTGTAAATCGAAAAAGGCATTAAATTAACATTGGCACCTAGATCACATAAAGCTTTACCGATGTAATGTTCTCCAATGGTGCAAGGAACAATGAAAATGCCAGGATCTTGAAACTTTGAGGAAGTTTCCTCTAAATGATGGCGCTGCATTCTTCTATCAATGATACTGTCTCGTAGTCTCCCAATCTCCGTTTTCGAGAAAGAATTTCTTTCATGAATTTGACATAGCTGGGCATTTCTTCCAACGCTTCTGCAAATGGGATGTTGATATGCAGCTTTTTGAACACCTCCAAGAATCGAGCAAACTGCTTGTCCAATTTACTTTTCTGGAGACGCTATGGAAACATTGGAGGTAAAGTGATTCTTTCTTGATCTTTTCCTTTGCTTATTTTTCCTCCATCTGTGGAACTGCTTCACTGCTTTCTTTTGAAACTTCCTCAATGGATGCCTTGATTCCAACATCTTTGTTGATTTCAGTACCGCTTTTTAAAGTAATGGCTTGACATTGCTCCTTCCCTCGGTTCCTTGGATTTGGTTCTGTGTTGCTAGGAAGGTTACCTGGCGGTCTGTAACTCTTAGCATTGGCCAGTTGTCCAATTTGATTCTCCAGTGCTTTTATGGAAGCAGATTGGATTTGAAACATAGCATCATATTTTTTTTAACTAAGCTAGCACTTCTGCTATTCCTGGTTCTTTTTCATGCTCCTGGCCTTTATTCTGCTGTTGGAATCTAGGTGGTAGATAGTTCTTTTTCCCCGAGTTGTTGCTCCATGTGAAATTGGGATGATTCATCCACCATGAGTTGTAGGTGTTGGAATATGGATTGTTCCTCTGTCTGTTGAAATTGTTGACATAATTCATCGTCTCTTCTTGTTGGTTTGGCTATGGTATTCCTCCATATGGTGAACTTATGGATCCAATATTGCCTTGCGTGCTGAGAGTTTCCATGAATTTGCATATCTGATCTAGCTTGGCATTTACTGTTGTGTTGGCTCCAACTTCATAAATTCCAACAATTCTTTGGATCATGCTCATTTCTGTTGGCCACAAGGAATTGTTGTTGACCATTTCTTCAATTAGGTCCCAAGCTTGATCTTCTCCTTTTTCCATTAAGGCTCCTCCAGCAGCAGCATCAATTATGGTTCTCATTATTCTAGAAAGTCCATTGTAGAAGGTTTGGACTTGTAGCCATTTTGAAATCTCATGGTGAGGACATTTCCAGAGTAAATCTTTGTACCTTTCCCAAGCTTCACAAAAGGATTCCGAGTCTTGTTGCACAAAGGATGTGATGTCATTACTCAGCTTTGCACTTCTGGCTGGTGGAAAATACTTTACAAGGAATTTGGTGGCTACAGTGTTCCAAGTTGTGATGGAACCTGCTGGTAGTGAATGTAGCCAAGCCTTAGCTCTGTCTTTCAAGGAATATGGAAAAACACGCAGTCTCATTACTTCTTCAGCTGCTCGGTTGTAGTTGAAAGTGCCGCAAACTTACAGGAAGTTGCTGATGTGGGCATTAGGATCTTCAGTTGCATTCCCCCCAAATTGAACTGACTGTTGTATCATCCGAATGCATGTTTTGATGTCACACGCATTTGCTGGTAAGAGAGAAAGTACAATACATGAAATGAAGCTGTCAACCACCGGAATGGTTCTATCTCGAATGGGAATTGGTGGTGCAACTTCCAAAGGTTCAGGTTCCATGTTGATAAGTGCTTCTAGGCCTTCTCGCATTTCCCCTCTCAACTCTCTGATGGTTCTTTCAATTTCTGGGTCAAGCGGACGGATTTCAAAGCTTCTGGTCCGTCTCATGTAGTGTCTGAGAACCTGAAACACAAGAAAACAGAAATAATAAGTAAAAAGAAATTAGATACAAGTAAAGGTATCTAACCTCAAAACTAATAGTGAAAGATAAATAAGTCCCCGGCAACGGCGCCAAAAACTTGACCGGTGCGTAATCACACGCATATAACGCAAGCGCACATATCGTTCAAGTAGTATAAAAAGTATCGATCCCACGAGGACTTAATACTTAAACTATTAATTTATGAAGCCAAATTTTTACGAGTATCTAATGGATTGATTGTTTGATTGGATGATGACTTTAAACTTAAAACAAGTAATAGCGAAAGTAAATTGATGAAAATTCAAGATTATTAAACTATCCAGGGTTATGAATCTTTCCAATATCTTCTTAAAGATGAAGTGGTTATTTTACGTTTGTGTAATATATCGGTTTATTAACCTGGAACAAAAAATTATGCAAAAGCCTATTCCGATGGTCAAATACAAATACCCAGTATAACTTTATTAATCATATTCCTATGTCAACCAAGTTACCTGAATTCATTAAGATTAAGTTCCAATTATGGTTACCTCCGCCCGACAGGTATATTCCTATCATGTAAGGAAATCTATTAAAGGGTTATCTATCCTCAAGGAAGATCGTGGGCTATTGAGTCTAGGGTCTTAAACCTAAAATTCATTTTCCAATTTCATTTTAAGTTTACCAGATCAATCTTATTAATGGCCAGTTAACAAAAAGCATTAAGATTAAGACTCAATAAATAAACCTTTATATTACCCTAACTATAAATTAACCCCTTATAAATCGGTGATATTAGAATCGATCACAATCCCAGATAACGGGTTTAGCTACGACACATATTTATAGCTAGTAAGAACTTAAATAAAATAAAAGACATAAAGTAAATGCTGGAAAGTAAATGCGGAAAAGTAAAGGCTGAAAAGTAAATGCTGAAAAGTAAATGCTGAAAAGTAAAAATGTAAAATTACAATAAAAGAAAATGCTGAGGTTAGAGGATCCACTTTTATTACTACTATTTTAGATATCTCTCTTATTATAATATATAAACTTTGCGTGATAATTACAAACCAGCCATATAGGCGGTATCCTGATTAAGTCAAATTAATAATTAATTACCAATCGACCAACCAGGCGGCATCCTGATTAAGTCAGGTTAAAACCAATTTCAATAATTACCAACCGACCATAAGGCGGTATCCTCATTAAGTCAGGTTTTAAATAGTTTATATATTATAATTAAGAGAGATTAATCTAAATATTAGTGAGTAATAAAAACTTTACCTTTAACCCCAGCAAGGGGAATTACCTCCTCATTACTGAATAGTAAAAACTGAAAAAGTAAAGAAAGAAAAGTATTGTGCGTAAAAGTAAATTGCAGAAAGTAAAGACTGAAAAGTAAAGAAAAGAAAGTGCAAATGCGAAAATTAATTACTGAAAGTTGTAAATAAACAAACAAGATACAATCTTCTTAGTATTCTTAAGGAAATACATAGAAGAAGGTATGAATTCAATTCTGAAATTTTGGCCTCTATTTATCAGGAAAAATTGGCTCACGCGTCGCGACGCGTGAAATGTTCTTGCGTCGCGACGCGTCGTAGATCTTGGAAGTGTGGCTTTCCCTTTATCTGAGATGGTGACACGTGGCAGAGCTGAATGATTAACTCAATAATTGTGTTGACATGGCGCTGATGTGGCGACCACTGAATTATTGTGCTGACGTCATGATGATGTGACGATGATGATTGTCGGTAGCGTGTGATGATGACACGTGTCTGGCGCACGTTAGCATGATTTTTTATGATGTTGACACGTGGCCGACGCATATTAGCAGATTCAGTGCACGTTAACAGACGAAATATTTTAGCAAAACCTCTCTTATTGGTCCACGTATCCCGGCGCACGTTAGCAGACTCTGGTGCACGTTAGCGGTCGCGACGCCCAAATGATAGTTTTGCCCTTTTGGTCCGTTTTTGACTAATTTGGCCCCGAATCACCTTCAGAGAGTCCTGAAACTTTATTTATCTACAAAATAACACAAAACACATCAAAATATTCACAAAACTCAAGAAATTATACAAAATATTAGGTCAAATGAGTGGTAAATAGTGATATATTTACCACTCATCAGAATCAGACAGCGGTCAATTGCATAGTCATTCAGATTGACCCCCAAAAGCTAGACACAACGAAATGGTTGCACCAGGAAAACATCCAGACTAGACAATTTGTTATAAGTACTTACTTTACTTCATCACCTTCATCATCTCTACCCTAGAAAAATTTCACTGTTTTAATTCTAGACCAAAAACCATATTGATGTCTTTTACTGATCCATCATTCTCCAACTTAAACCAGCCATGACTCGATATTTAGTTTGAAAACCATATTTTCTTAGGAATATGATAACAATGACATCTCTAGTTTAGTCTGATAAGGACAATGTACCAGATAAGTGGCAATTTTCCATTTTTTCTTTATTCTGCACAAAATTGACAGTAAGTTAAAGCTTAACAATTGCCAAGAATATTATGTAATATTTATTCGAGTGTGATAAATAATTGCATTTTCAAAGTTTGACAATTTATATAAATAAGGTAATTCATAACCGGACCGGAACCAAATAGGGTACTATGTTTAATTGGGTAGGTTCCGGTTCCATACGGAACCAGTACTGAAGCCGGTTTTGCTCACCCATAGGGTACATGAATGAATTATTAAATCATTCAGTCCATAAAATAACTTAAATAAAAGACTTCACTGAATACACAAAAACACTATATAAAGGGTACTTAAAAAATTATTCCATATTCTGAAGGCAAATTAAGTTATATGAATCAAACATGTATGAATAATTTGTTACAACCACCATTAATCAATTAATGGTTTTGGTGTAACCACCCTAACCACTCAATCAGTGGACAATTATGGCAACCACTCTACTAATTGTGTTGAGTTATAAGACAATTCATTGCCTATAAATTGAGCACTCATTTGAGAGTTCAAGCATCCCCAAGAAGCTCCAAGTAAGATAGATTAGAGTTTAAGCTCCAAGTGAGAGAGCTTAAAGAGTGAAGTGTGAGGGTTTTTGTAATAAAATTTGTAATTTTGTAAATTCTATTTAAGTACTAATAGAGAGTAAATTTTTCCTCATAAACATTCTTCAATAGTCAGAAAATCACAACAAGTGGTATTAGAGCTTTGGTTATACGTTGGGGATCCCGGAGGTGAAGAACGAAACTGGGTACCGAAAATTTGGGTTTTAGAAAAGTTCTCAAAATTCAATTTTGAGCATACCAACATCATGTTCACGTCGAGATGAGCACGGTGGAATTTTATGGTGATCAAATGGAGCAAACGGGATGACGCACGCGCCCCATGTGCCTTCCAAAGAGCTGCCCACGCACCGCACGCGCTCGAAAGGTTGAAGATGACACATGTGTCAGCCACATCAGCCGTTCCAATACAATCATAAGCCAAGTCAATGTTGGACAATTATGACCCATAACATCACTATTTGAAAAGACATTGTGGTTTTTGTACAAATTAACTATGTGACAAAGGAAATTGCTATTTTATCTTTTTGTAATTAGATTACTTTAATATATAAATGATAAAAGTCCTTATGATTAGTTCCAGATTAATAAGATATGAGACAGTATCAATCCATGAAAGTTTTAATCATTAAATATCCATATTCGTAGTATTATCGAGACTTGACATTGATAATACGGAATAGGCTAGTATTACACTTGTGCGCATTATGGAAGCATAACGGTATAGTTCTCATATATTTGGGTATTGGATACTCATGTAAGTGTAATAGGAGGTTATGTTTACCGATGGTACGGAAACAGCTTCGCTCTGGATAGACCCATCGGAATCCCATTGGTAGTATGACTATGTGTCTATGGGAATCCGAATAAGGGTAGGTGTTATTTGGTCTTAACCTGAGACTTGCATCGCTAACACTTGCGATAATCAGTACGCTTTGGTTTTGGTCATCCAGAGCTTTAACAGGTTCTGTGTACGCCTCTTCTGGGTTTATTGAGAATTGTAGTGTATTGGATGTGATGTCAAGATGGAAGTATCACTTTAGTCATATGAAGATGATGATCACGCAGGGATACATAACTGGTACTCTAATATGTTGCAACTATCGGGAAAATATGACAAGGTCATGATTATCCGATTAAAGAGACTAGTTACTAGTGATCCAATATATGCTTCGTACGGGGCAGACACAATTCCAGCCCCAGGCTTAGCATGTGACATCTGATACTGGATCGTAATACGCAATACTTAGTATACTACACTTGATAAAGATTATGTATTCCTTAAAAGAATATTTCTGGAGAATTGGGTAGGCACGGTGCTTTGCTAGAAGCTAACCATATCTTGTAAATCGGTAAGAACGTGGTACGGGGTACGCGCGTGTTCGGATAGTCCGAAGACCAGATTTACTGCCAACATATCCAGGGATCTCATGGGTCGCTTCCCAAAGATTCACCGATGACGTTTGACTCGAACAGAATTAATTTGGGATTAATTATGAGAGAGAGAAAAATTAATCTAGGATTAATTACGGCAAGAATTTATCTGGGATAAAATTTGATTAGAAGAGAGAGAACGATTAATTTGGAATTAATCGATTAAATAATATATTCGATATATTAATTGAAATTAGATTTTAATGCGGAATTAAAATTGGATTTTAATTCGGGCAAACGAATTAATTTAGAATTAATTCGTAAGCGACTTTAATAATAATATCGCAACGGCAAATTCATTTATTTCAGAATTAAACGAACCCGAGCCCGAGCGAAGTTGCGTGTTGGATTAGCCGACTTAAATTTGGAATTTAAAAGTGGTGGGACCCACTTGACTTACATCACAAGTTTGACTAGTGATGGAAGTTGTTATTTGGTTTAGTGAAGATTTGGTTTAACTTTTAAAATACTCCAACCAAATCCAATACTCTTTATCATTTTATTTTGAAATTAAAACCATATACCAACTCTTGGATGTTGACTTAGGTATTAGTTTTGAAATCAAAACAAAACAAAAAAAACTCTCTCTCCATTTCCCTCCATTGCCGTGAGTTCTCCCTCATCCCTTATAATTTTTGTTGCAAATTTTCTTCAAGCTAGCACTATCAAGGAGTCATTCAAGGTGTTAGGGAAACCAATCCTAGAGTTTGGAACACAAAGAAAGCTTGGAGCTTAGACAAAGGATTCAAAAGTTTTGAACTTCATACATCTACAAATCTGTTCAATGTAAGTCTTCTGCAACTTCTTTGAATTTATTCACACACATATCATAATTAGAGATCCTTGGCATGTTCTAGGAACACCAACAATGGTATCAGAGCATTTTCTAAGCATGAAATGAGTTTAGGGTTTATATACTTTAATTTTGGGTTTTTATGTTTTGAGCATGATTTCTTCAAATTGTTTGTTTGGTTGAGCTTGGATGATGATGAATTGGATTTGTGCATCTTAAAATTTGAGAAAAATTTATTAGATTAATTTTTCCTAAATTCCTAGGCTTGGCCGAATCTACCCTAAGAGTGTATCATGGTGATTTTTTGATTTTAGACCATTGGATGTGTTTAAAGCATGATGTGTATATTGATTGTTGATTTAATTAGATTGAAATCAAAATTGGATATTAATTATGCAAATTGTTGTGAATACCATAAGCATGAAATTGATTGATTTTGCTTCAATTGTGTTGGACATTAATTGAATAAATTAAAGCATGATTAATTAGTTTAATTGGTGTTGAAATCAAAATTGGATATTAATTATGCAAATTGTTGTGAATACCATAAGCATGAAATTGATTGATTTTGCTTCAATTGTGTTGGACATTAATTGAATAAATTAAAGCATGATTAATTAGTTTAATTGGTGTTTTGGAAATATTGATTTAACTATTTAATTATGGCTATTACACTTTAATTAAAATTAATGTGAAATTTAGAATTTTGTATTAATTAAAATTAGTCTTTATATTGATTGTTGATTTAATTAGATTGAAATCAAAATTGGATATTAATTATGCAAATTGTTGTGAATACCATAAGCATGAAATTGATTGATTTTGCTTCAATTGTGTTGGACATTAATTGAATAAATTAAAGCATGATTAATTAGTTTAATTGGTGTTTTGGAAATATTGATTTAACTAATTAATTATGGCTATTACACTTTAATTAAAATTAATGTGAAATTTAGAATTTTGTATTAATTAAAATTAGTCTTTAATTTTGAATTTGGCTAATATTGTTGTATTTGGGCTTAATGGACTTGGTTGGGCCAAGCTTGGTTTAGGACAATTGGATTGGATACAAATTGGGCCTAAAACTAGTCCATAAAGTCCAAATATAATAATTGGGCCTTTAAATATTTAATTGGGCGTAATGGGCCAAAATTGATTTTACGGCAAATGGTGTTTTTTTATTGGGCTTTGGTTGCCAAAGTTCATGCCTTAAGAATTAATTAAAAGCCCATTGGACCTTAATTAAATTGACATTGGATGTTAATTGGGCCTTTGAGAACCATTAAGATTGGATTTAGAATCTAAGTCTAAAAGGTGCTAAAATAAGTGTAATCATTTAATTTGGAATTAAATTAGAATTAGTATTTAATACATATTAAATTGGATTTAAAATTATAGTTCAATATTTTTCAAGAATACGTACTTTGAGTGTTTATTCTTAAACGAGTTGGATTCGCGCAAATCAAATCGTTGTTTGAACATTGGATGGTCAATAATTCAAAGATTAATTAATTGGATTAGATTGATTGAATAACATGCTTTGTGTGAATACATGGATGTATTATATGAATAATATATATCGGATGGATATTAGAAGGGTGAGGGCAATTTTGGAAATTGTTATAATAAATTTAGAATTTATTAAATTGGACCTGCGTGTCCAGCCTTTTATCTTTTGACTCTTTGTATTTCTTTTCTCACCAATTCCCCTCAATGTTAATGAGGTTTCTTTATTGTATTATGTAATTGGGTAGAAGTTAGAATAGTGCTAGCGGGAGAGAGGAAATAGAGCGATTTGTTCTAGGAACAATTTGTTAAATATCCATCCGCATATCGTTATTATTTATTTCGCGCCTTATTATGCTTTTAAAATGCATGCTTAAGGTTGTATGATGAGACCTAATCAAAGATAATAAATTGGTTGCCAATTTGTGCGAAAAACCCTCAATACAATATTAAGCGATTTCCTTCCATTGAGTGGTTACCTCTCAAGATCCAAGATTGGCATTGGTTTGTTGGCCAAAGTCAAGATCAATGTCCATCGCGGATGTGTTTGAACCACGAAAGCTTTGTTCCATATCGCATGTCTTGGGCGGTTGTGACTTGTTGGCCAAAGTCAAGGTCACTTCTAGTTCATCTACGTGGATTACGAAGCTTTCCCACTGTCAATGGGTCCCGCTTAACTGGAATCATTAAGCTTGTTGTGCCAAAGCCAATGCTTAGTTGATTCAGAGGAAAATGTTATGAAATATATTGGATATATTGACATATATATTGTTTATATGTTTCGGACTTGGAGGTCCACCTACCGGATCTAGGAATTGGATGAGATCCAATTGATCTTAGAGATCTACCTAATTAAGTATTATACAACTTGTTGGCCAAAGTCAAGGTTGTGTGTTATTTAACGGGATCCTAGCCCACTAGGAAACTAGGTTTCCCGAGTACTCAACAAATGGTTAGAGGCTCGCCGAAAATTAGTGGGAGGCCAGTATTGAATTTACAATTTCGTTCAAATACTTGCCAAATACGTGTTTTCAAATTATTTTCGTCATTTTATATATTTATATTAGTTGGACTAATATTTTATTATTTTTTTGTAACAGTTGGACTGTACCCAAAATCTTTAATCGAAGAGTTAGACTATTGAAATTAAGATGGCTGGAAAGTTCAATGTTAGGGACATTATCATGGGCGAAAATATCTTTAATGGTGCGAACTTTCCTGACTGGGATATGAACCTCAGGATTGTCCTGGGGGCTGAGAGATTGCTCTATACGATAGAGAGACCTCTTAGGCCTAAGCCCGGAATTGAGCAGCTACTTAAGCTTGAGCTTTGGAAGACTCACAGTGATGACAACGCAACTGCTCAATCCGTCATGCTTGCTGCAATGACCCCACAATTTCATCGTCAAAACAAGGGATTGGATCCATACGAAATGATGTTGAAATTGAGGGACCTTCACCGATCTAACCTTAGATCGCAGAGGTACGAATTGCAGAAGAATCTCTTTCACTCTCGCATGTCAGAGGGTACATCTGTTGAGCACCATGTATCGCAGATGATTACTGACATCGCACAGCTGGGACAGCTAGACATAGTCTTCGAGGCTGAGACTTCCATAAATGTGATCTTACAGTCTCTTCCTAACAGCTGGAGCGGGTTCATCATGAGCTATAATATGATGAACCAAGAAAATACTCTTGGAGAGTTGATGGCAATGCTGAAAGAGGCAGAGAATGAGATTTTAAAGGGCAAAAAGCGCGAGGCACTTTTCGCTTCGACATCTCAGAATGCCAAGGCTTGGCCGAAGGCTTCTGGAGGTGTGAAGAAGAAGAAGAAGAGAAAGGGCAAGGCCAAATCATCAAAGTCTTCTGGGAAGGCAAATGACAAATCCCAAGATGTCTGCCTACAGTGTGGCAAACGGGGTCACTGGAAGCGTGACTTCCGTGAGTACAAGACGCATAAAAAGGAAGTGAAGGCGGGCAAGGCTCCGGCTTCAGGTATGTTTCTTATTGAAATAAACATGTCTAATTCTAGTTTTAAAAATTGTATTTTTTATTCTGGTTATGGTACTCATATATGTACTGATGTGCATGATTTGCAGATTAGCAAGAGACTGGCTTCATGAGAGATCGACCTCCGAGTTGGAAATGGGACTAGAGTCACCGTTTTGGCTGTTGGGACCTACATTTTGGAACTACCCTCGGGGCATGTACTTAATTTATCAAACTGCTATTATGTACCTAGTTTGACTAGAAACATTATATATGTATCTTGTTTAACCCAATGTGGGTATACTTTTGTATTCAGAAAAACCGAGTGTTTTGTTTATAAAAATGATTTTGAGATATGTAGTGTTGATGTTAATGATGGTCTTTATATTTTTAATAAAAATCAATCTCAAACATATAATATGACAAACAAAAGGCTTAAATTAAGTAACAAAGATGAAACTTATATGTTGCATTGTTATATGGGACACATTAACAAGACTCGTATATCCACACTTTCGAATAGTGGATACTTGGACATATTTGATCCAAATTCATATGACATCTGCGAATATTGTTTATTAGGCAAAATGCCTAAAACACCTTTTAGCGGTAAAGGTGCACGAGCCACCGAACTGTTAGCCCTCGTTCATAGTGACGTATGTGGGCTCATGTCTAGCAAGGCTAGAGGTGGATATGAATACTTCGTAACCTTTACGGATGATGCATCACGTTATGGTTATGTGTATCTTATGAGACACAAGTCGAAAACTTTTGAGAAATTCAAAGAGTTTCGACATGAAATAGAAAAATAGACCGGCAAAAGTATTAAAACATTACGGTCGGACCATGGTGGAGAATACTTGAGCAATGAGTTTCTCGATTACTTGAAAGAGTATGGTATTCTTTCACAGTGGACTCCTCCTGGAACACCTCAATTAAACGGTGTGTCCGAACGGAGAAACCGAACTTTGTTGGACATGGTAAGGTCTATGATGAGTTGCACTGAGCTACCAATTTCCTTATGGGGATATGCATTGAACAATGCAACACTTATTTTGAATAAGGTTCCGTCAAAGTCTGTTCAACAAACTCCATATGAAATATGGACAGGAAAGAAATCGGGTTTCTCATTCCTGAAGATTTGGGGATGCTGGGCATACGTTAAATGTTTGGATGGTACCAAACTAGAACCCAAATCGGATAAGTGCCTATTTGTAGGATATCATAGGGAAACCAAAGGATATTACTTCTACCACCCACAAGAGAACAAGGTATTTGTTGCTCTACATGCGGTCTTCCTCGAAAAGGAATTCCTAAATGCAGTGGTAAGTGGGAGGAAAGTAGAACTCAATGAAAATCATAGTGATACTGTTCTTGGCACTGATTCCTTACCGGAACACGAACAGTTCATCAGGGATGAGACTGTACCACAATCTTCTAAGACACAAGAACCGTGTAGATCAGAGAGAGTCAGAAAAAAACCTGAGAGGTATGGGTTTCTGATCTCACCCCACGTAGATATTAATCTTATTGAGGATAATGAGCCGGCTACGTATGAGGAAGCGATACAAGATATCAACTCCGCTTTATGGCAAGAAGCCATGAAGTCCGAAATGGATTCCATGTATACTAACCAAGTTTGGACAATGGTTGATGCACCAGAAGGCGTAAAGCCTATTGGTTGCAAATGGGTCTTCATGAAGAAGACCGACATGGATGGCAACATACAAACGTACAAAGCTAGGCTTGTAGCGAAAAGGTATCGTCAACGATATGGTGTCGACTACGACGAAACTTTTGCACATGTTGCCATGATTAAATCCATTCGGAAAATGCTTGCTATTGCTGCATATTTCGATTACGAAATATGGCAGATGGACGTCAAAACCGCTTTCCTTAACGGAAACCTTTTGGAGGATGTTTATATGCAACAACCTGACGGTTTTGTTGTACCAAAAATGCAAACAAGGTTTGCAAGTTAAATCGATCCATTTATGGATTGAAGCAAGCATCGCGTTCTTGGAATCAATGTTTTGATGAGATCATAAAAGAATATGATTTCATTCAAAATGAGGATGATCCTTGTGTATATAAGAAGGTTAGTGGGAGTGCACTGACATTCATTGTCCTTTACGTTGATGATGTATTGCTTATTGGCAATGAAATTCCCATGCTACAATCGGTAAAAGCTTAGCTTTCATTAAAATTCTCCATGAAAGATCTGGGAGAAGCAGCCTTTATTCTGGGAATAAGGATCTACCGGGATAGATCTAGAAAGCTGATTGGACTCTCCCAGAGCTCGTACATTGACAAAGTGTTGAATAGGTTCAACATGGATCAATCTAAGAGGGGACTGTTACCAGTGTCATATGACGTCTCCCTATCTAAGGACATGTGTCCTAAAACTCAAGATGAGAGAGACAACATGAGTCGGATCCCGTTCTCTTTTGCAGTTAGATCGATTATGTATGCCATGATATGTACGCGACTTGATGTATCGTATGCTTTGAGCATGTGTAGTCGCTATCAGGCCGATCTAGGTGAAGGTCACTGGGTTGCAGTTAAGAACATCCTTAAGTATCTTAGATGAACTAAGGATGTTTTCTTAGTCTATGGAGAAGGAGAACTTGAGGTAACTGGGTTTACCGATGCAAGTTTCCAAACCGATAAAGACGACTATAAGTCGTAATCCGGATACATATTTTATTTGAACAACGGAGCAGTGACCTGGAAATCTTCCAAGCAAGAGACTGTTGCTGATTTAACAACAGAAGCGGAATATATCGCTGAACCTGAGGCAGCAAAAGAGGCAGTTTGGATCCGTAAATTCCTAGTTGGATTAGGAGTAGTTTCGTTAGCAGCTAAGCCCGTTCCTTTGTATTGTGACAATAACGGGGCTATAGCGCAGGCTAAGGAACCGTGGTCTCATCAACAATCCAAGCATGTACTTTGACGTTTCCATCTGATTCGTGAGATCATACATCGTGGTGATGTGAAGATCGAGAAGGTCGCATCAGCTGACAACATTGCAGATCCGCGGACGAAGGCTATTTCTCAGCAAAAGTTTGAGCGACATGTACATAGTTTAGATGTTAGATACTTGAGTGATTGGCTCTAGGCCAAGTGGGAGATTGTTGGACAAATATGACCCATAGCATAACTATTTGTAAAAGACATTGTGGTTTTTGTACAAATTAACTATGTGATAAAGGAAATTGCTATTTTATCATTTTGTAATTAGATTACTTTAATATAAAAATGGTAAAAGTCCTTATGAATAGTTCCGGATTAATAAGATATGAGACAGTATCAATCCACTAAAGGTTTAATCATTAAATATCCATAGTCGTAGTATTATCGAGACATGACATCGATAATGCGGAATATGCTAATATTACACTTGTGCGTGTTATGGAAGCGTAACAACATAGTTCTCATATATTTGGGTATTGGATACTCATGCAAGAGTAATATGAGGTTATGTTTATCGATGGTATGAAAATAGCTTCGCTCTGGATAAACCCCTCAGAATCCCATTGGTAGTATGACTATGTGTCTATGGGAATCCGAATCAGGGTAGATGTATTTGGTCTTAACCTGAGACTTGCATCACTAATACGTGCGATAATCAGTACGCTTTGGTTTTGGTCGTCCGGAGCTTTAACAGGTTCTGTGTACGCCTCTTATGGGTTTATTGAGAATTGTAGTGTATTGGATGTGATGTCAAGATGGAAGTATCACTTCAGTCATATGGAGATGATGATCATGCAGGGATAGAGAACTGGTACTCTAATATGTTGCAACTATCGGGATAATATGACAAGGTCATGATTATCCGATTAAAGAGACTAGTTGCTAGTGATCCGATATATGCTTCGTACGGGGAAGACACAATTCCAGCCTCAGGCCTAGCATGTGACATCCGATACTGGATCATAATACACAATAATTAGTATACTACGTTTGATAAAGATTATGTATTCCTTAAAATAATATTTCTGGAGAATTGGGTAGGCACGATGCTTTGCTAGAAGCCAACCATGTCTTGTAAATCGGTAAGAACATGGTACGGGGTACGCGCGTGTTCGGATAGTCCGACGATCAGATTTATTGCCAATATATCTAGGGATCTCATGGGTCGATTCCCAAAGATTCACCGATGACGTTTGACTCGAACAGAATTAATATGGGATTAATTATGAGAGAGAGAAAAATTAATCTAGGATTAATTACGGCAAGAATTTATTTGGGATAAAATTCGATTAGAAGAGAGAGAACGATTAATTTGGAATTAATCAATTAAATAATATATTCGATATATTAATTGAAATTAGATTTCAATGCGGAATTAAAATTGGATTTTAATTCGGGCAAACAAATTAATTTAGAATTAATTCATAAGCGACTTTAATAATAATGTCGCAACGACAAATTCGTTTATTTCGGAATTAAACGAACCCGGGCCCGAGCGAAGTTGCGTGTTGGATTAGCCGACTTAAATTCGGAATTTAAAAATGGTGGGACCCACTTAACTTACATCACAAGTTTGACTAGTGATTGAAGTTGTTATTTGGTTAAGTGAAGACTTGGTTTAACTTGTAAAATACTCCAACCAAATCCAACACTTTTTATTATTTTATTTTGAAATTAAAACCATATACCAACTCTTGGATGTTGACTTTGGTATTAGTTTTGAAATAAAAAAAAACAAAAAAAAAACTCTCTCTCCCTTTCCCTCAATTGCCGTGAGTTATCCTTTGCAAATTTTCTTCAAGCTAGCACTATCAATGAGTCATTCAAGGTGTTAGGGAAACCAATCCTAGAGTTTGGAACACAAAGAAAGCTTGGAGCTTAGACAGAGGATTCAAAAGTTTTGAACTTCATACGTCCACAAATCCGTTCTATGTAAGTCTTCCACAACTTCTTTGAATTTATTCACACACATATCATGATTAGAGATCATTGGCATGTTTGATGATTGGAAAAACTATCACTATTTCCCACTCATTTAACTTAATATTTTGTATAGTTTCTTGAGTTTTGTGAATATTTTGATGTGTTTTGTGTTATTTTGTAGATAAATAAAGTTTCAGGACATTCTGGAGGTGATTTGGAGCAAAATTGTGAATTTTGGCAAAAAGGGTATTTTGGTAATTTTGGGCGTCTCGACACTGAAACCCTTGGCATCCCGACCTCTAACGTGCACCAGAGACTGCTAATATGCGCCAGGTCAACTAGTCAAAGTTTCCAAGTTTGACTTTGCTAACGTGTACCATGCCACGTGTCATCATCACAAGCAATCTGCTAACGTGCACCGCATGCCACGTGTCAAAAATTCAACAAGCCATTTTTTTAGCCACCATGCCACGTGTTGAAAATTCAGCGATCCAAAAAAAATTAATAATAAAAAAAAAAATTCAGAAAAATAATAATAAAGAATTGGATTTTTTTGCCTATAAATTGAGTTTGATTTCTTAAGTTTCAATGTACCTCATCCTCTGAAATCCTTATAAATAAATTGAGAGTTCTCTTCTTTAGTTTCTTTTATTCAGTTTTATTTACGTTTGTAGTAGTAATTCTCTTCTATAAATAGTAGTTTTCATTCATCCATGAGGAGCTAACTTCTCCATGCTGAGGTAAAAAGGTAATTCTTTTACTTTTGCTATTTAGATTAATCTCCCGTAAATATAATATATAAACTATTTGAAACCTGACTTAATAAGGATACCGCCATACTGGTCGGTTGGTTATTCAATTTAATCTGGTTAAACCTGACTTAATGAGGATACCGCCATACTGGACGGTTGGTTTAAGTTTATATTTCTGTTCCGCCTTATGGCTGGTATATTTGAATTTGACTTAATCAGGATACCGCCATTCCGAACGGTTGATTTAAAATATCACAAGATTATATATATTATTTTATGGGAGATATCTAAATAGTGAATAGTAGAAGTTAATTTCTTTTACCTTAGCATTTCTTTTTATTACTTTTCAGTAATTTCATTTTATGTCTTTTAAGTTATATCAGCTTTAGCTATGTGTTGTAACTAAGTTAAATATCTAGGGTTGTGATAAAATCTAATATCACCGGTTTAAAAATGGTTAGATTATGGTTTGGGTAATTAAAATATTTATTTATTGAGTCATAATCTTAAAGCTTTTTATTAACTGGCCACTAATAAAATTGATTACGTAAACTTAAAATAAACTAGACATAGAGATTTTAAGTTTAAAAACCTTAAGACTCAATAGCCCATGATCTTCTTTGAGGATAGATAACCCTTTAATACATTTCCTTACAGGATAGGAATATACCTGTTGGGCGGGGGTAGTCATAATTGGAACTTAATCTTAATGAATCTAGGTAATTTGGTTGACATAGACATATGGTTCAATTGAATTATACTAGGTATTTGTAAATGATCATCGAAAGAGGCTTTTACATAAGTTAATATTCCAGATTAATAAATCAATATTTTACCCAACTATAATATAACCACTTCATCTTTAAATAATATTGGAAGAATTCACAACCCTAAATAGTTTTATAAATTGAATTTTCATTAATCTACTTTCACGTAATTTAATTTACTTGTTTTAAATTTAGAATCGTCACTATTTCAAATCAATCAAACAACCTGTTAGATACTAGTAATAACTTGACCTCATAAAATTAATAGATTAGGTACTAAGTCCTCGTGGGATTGATACTTTTTATACTACTTGAACGATACGTACGCTTGCGTTATACGTGTGTGATTACGCCGGTCAAGTTTTTGGCGCCGTTGCCGGGGACTTCTTTATCTTTTACTATTAGTTTAGGGGTTAGATACGTTATTTGTATCTAATTTTCTTTTATTTTTTTTTCGTTTTATTGTGTTTCAGGTTATCAGAATCTTAATGAGACGAACCAGAAGCTTTGAACTACGACCGCTTAACCCATAAATTGAAAGAACCATCAGACAGTTGAGAAGGGAAAGAAGACAAGGCCAAGAAGCAATTGTTAACATGGAACCTGAACCTTTGGAGATTGCACCACCAATTCCCATTCGAGACAGAACCATTCCGGTGGTTGATGGCCTCATTTCATGTATTGTACTTCCTCATTTACCAGCAAATGCAGGTGACATCAAAACTTGCATTCAGATGATTCAGCAATCAGTTCAGTTTGGGGGGAATGCAACTGAAGATCCTAATGCCCACATCAGCAACTTCCTGGAAGTTTGCGATACTTTCAATTACAACCGAGAAACTGAAGAAGCAATGCGACTGCGTGTTTTTCCATACTCCTTGAAGGACAGAGCTAAAGCTTGGCTACATTCACTTCCACCAGGTTCCATTACAACTTGGAATACTTTAGCCACCAAATTTCTTGCAAAGTACTTTCCACCAGCTATAACTGGAAAACTGAGGAATGACATCACATCATTTATACAATAAGAATCAGAAACTCTCTACGAAGCTTGGGAAAGGTACAAAGATTTGCTCCGGAAATGTCCTCACCATGAGATTCCAAAATGGCTTCAAGTCCAAACATTCTATAATGGACTTTCTGGAATAATGAGAACCACAATTGATGTTGCTGCTGGAGGAGCATTGATGGCAAAAGGAGAAGAACAAGCCTGGGACCTAATCGAAGAAATGGCCAACAACAATTCATTGTGGCCAACAGAAAGGAGCATGATTCAACGAATTGCTGGAATTTATGAAGTTGGAGCCAATACAGCAGTCAGTACCAAACTAGATCAGATATGCAAATTCATGGAGACTCTCGGCATGCAAAGCAACATTGGATCCACAAATTTGCCATATGGAGGAGCAAAAGAACAAAATCAACATGAAGAAACGGTGAATTATGTCAACAATTTCAACAAACAGGGGAATAATCCATATTCCAACACCTACAATCCAGGGTGGAGGAATCATCCCAATTTCTCATGGAGCAACAATTCAGGGCAAAAGAACTATCCACCACCAGGATTCCAACAGCAAAACCAGGAGTTTGAAAAAGATCCAGAAATGAAAGATTGGCTTGCAGAGATGTTCAAAAAGCAACAAGCAGCATATGATGCTATGTTTCAAAGCCAATCTGCTTCCATCAAAGCACTGGAGAATCAAATTGGACAACTGGCCAATGCTCAGAGTTACAGACCGCCAGGTACCATTCCTAGCAATACAGAACCAAATCCAAGGAACATGGGAAAGGAGCAGTGTCATGCCATCATGTTAAAAAGCGGTATTGAAATCAACAAAGGTATTGGATCCAAAACAACAACTGAGGAAGTTCCAAAAGAAGCAGAGCAACAGATGGAGGATAAAGAAGCAAAGGAAAAAGAACAGATTACTCCACCTCCACTTTTTCCTCAGCGTCTTCAGAAAAACAAACTGGACAAGCAGTTTGCTCAATTCCTGGAGGTTTTCAAAAAGCTGCACATCAACATCCCATTTACAGAAGCCTTGGAACAAATGCCCAACTATGTCAAATTCATGAAAGATATCTTTACGAAAACGGAGATTGGGAGATTACGAGACAGTAGCATTGACGGAAGAATGTAGCGCCATCATTCAGAGGAAACTTCCCCCTAAGTTGAAAGATCCTGGCAGTTTCACCATTCCTTGCAACATAGGAGAACATAAATTTGGTAAGGCTTTATGTGATTTAGGTGCAAGTTTTAACTTGATGCCTTTTTCTATTTTCAGGAAACTGCAGATTGGAGAAACAATGCCCACTCAGTCTCTCTACAACTTGTTGATAGAACGCTCGTATTTCCAAAAGGCGTTGTTGAGGAATGTGTTGGTTAAGGTTGACAAATTCATTTTCCCAGCAGATTTTATTGTCCTTGATATGGAGGAAGACGCAGACGTGCCAATCATCCTCGGGAGACCATTCTTGGCTACAGGTCGAACCATTATTGATGTACAAAAATGAGAATTAACCATGAGGGTACAGGACCAAGAAGTAACATTCAATGTTTTCAAGGCAATGAATTTCCCATATGATGAAAAGAAGGAGGAATGTTTCAGACTTGATGTGATACACAGTACTATTCAGAACTCTAATGCAATGCAAAGTTCTACTGACAAACTTAAAACATGTCAATTGTCTGTGGAGCCTGAAGATAAAACGTCTTTTGTACTGAAAGAGCCAATTCTTGCACTACAGCAACAGAAGAGAAAGAGATCCACCAGCTCAACGAATTATGAGGAATTTCACAAAGAGCCTTTTGAGGATGCCAAATTGTAAAAGAAAAAAGACATGATGAGAAATTAGTGCGCATACAACTGGAACCAGGGAAAAGAAGGTACTGTTAAACAAATCAAGGGTAAAATTATTCCCTTGGAAGCCAAAATCACGGTGGTCAGGTCCATTTTTTATCACCAAGGTTTTACCAGATAGAGCCGTTGAGATATATGATCCTGACTCCAACAAAACTTTCAAGGTTAAAAACAGGCGTGTTAAACACTACTGGGGAGAACCGTTGGAGCGACAAAAAGAAAGTGTCACACTTTCAAATCCAGCATAACGTTCAGGCAGTCACGTCTAGCTGACGACTTAAAACTTAGCGCTCGTAGGGAGGCAACCCATGCAATTTGTGTATATATTGTGATTTGATATGATTTAATTTTGTGTGATTAGTTTTTGCAGATTAAGACATTTCAAGATGGAAGAAGCTCTCGCAAGTCTTCACAAGCAAATTCCTTCTCTCCCTCAAAAATCTCTGATGAAAGTTTACAAAGCTCGCTTGGAACGAATGAGACTACTGATGATCAAAGATATTCCTACTGATATTTGTTGGGTAATCGAAGCACATGTCCATCTAGCAGGTGAGTATTCTGAGACTTGTAGTTCTTATTTACCTGGTTTTGGAAGAAGCACCTATGCAAAGAAACGTAGAGCTAAGCAAATGGGTGTTTGTTACAAATGTGCGCGTTGGAATTGCAATACTCGTTGTCATTCTTTAGGAATGGTGTCTGATAATCGTGAAGATAAAATTAAATTCATTAGGGATGGCTTGAGTAAGGAGTCTGTAGATGATATATCTTCAACTCTTGAGACGCATCCCAGTGGATATGTTCATATAGCCATTCACAAATTACACACACAATTCCAAAAAGAAAGACAACAGTTAAGTTTTGGGAATCTGACTCAAAAAGACCCTGTTTGCCAATTTATAAGAAAATTGGATGGGAAGCTTGTTCCTGACGCATAGATGTCAATCAAGCCGTTAATTTTCTTGTACATATTATATCTCTTTGTCTTTTTCTAATAATTGATTTGTTTTGTTGTTTTCTCCGAAAGGATCCAGACCTTTTTGACTATCACGATTTATTTTACTATTTTGCTACTAATCGTCATTTGGAAGATACTTGTGCTATTTTTACTCACCCTTTTCAGGTACTATAAATTCAACTTATCATTGCACTTTTGAAGACATCCAGAGTAAAAGATGGAAGCCACTTCAAGAAGACGAGTTGAAAATATCTGTGTGTTTTGCGGTAGTAGTGTTGGTACTAAACCACAATAGTTGAAAGAAGCAGCACAAGAATTGGGTCGAGTCTTAGCTGCAAGAAATATACACTTAGTATATGGCGGAGGCAATCGTGGACTAATGGGGATCGTTTCAAAGGCCGTACAGGAAGGGGGCAGTCATGTTTTGGGAATCATCCCAAAACCCTTGGCGGAGGCAAATCTTATTGAACCATCAAACGGAGATGAACTAATCGTCCCAGGTATGTCTGAACGACTGGTAGAAATGATTAATCGTTCTGATGCTTTTATTGCTTTGCCAGGTGGCTTGGGTACATTGGAGGAAATTTTTATAGTACTATCTTGGGCGAACCTGAACATACATCAGAAACCAATTGGACTGCTCAACGTTGATGGATTTTATGATTTTCTTTGTGTGTTTCTTGATGATGCCCGAAGAAATGGGTTCGTGTAAAAAACTATGAAAGAACTCCTTTTTACTGCCAGGTCTGCTCCAGATCTAATAGACCAACTCATAGCCTATGAACCACAAGTTGACCCTATCCTTTCAAAGATAAATTGGTCTGAGGACGATCGTGGTAAGAGGCGTCGAATAAATCTGGATCTTAACCTTTAATTTTCTTGTAGTAATTTAGCTAACCAGGTACTATTTCTAAACTCTTCTTCTACTGTTTAAGACATTGGGGACAATGTCTCATTTAGGTTCGGAGGTGAGGAATAGTTAATAGTATCTTGTTTTTATTGTATTTTTATTTTTAGTCCAAATTTTTTCGAAAAAAAAAAAATTTAAAAACAAAGGCATATTTAAAGCTAGGTGATGGTTTGGTGTCTTCCTTAACTCATTACCTCTCTATAAGGAAAAGGTGTGAAGGCACCTAGATAATCATTCACCAGTAGCTTGTTGTGATAGACTAGTTTGGAGGACTCGTTGTTTATTCTTGTCACCAAGCGATAAGAGCCTAAGAGGCTTGGGTACTTAAGTGAGCCTCGCTCCACCCTCCCTCTGGGGAATCTACAACGAGAATTCCATTCGACAGTTAGTCACACACCATGACCAGTAGAAGTTATTTCTTTATGTTTATGGTTTTTATGTTGACTAAAAAGGTCAAATTGGTAAGAGATAGCTGTGTAATGAATTCTCACTCCTGATACGTATTTCAAACCCATTTTTTCGAAACAAGTTAATTTTTGTTTAATCCTTTTGAATTATTTAATTTGTAAATTCTCCATAAAACTGACTAAAATAGATCTTCATATGCTCAGTTGGCAGATATTATCAACATACATAGTAACATACGGACATGAGATAAAATTGAAAAGATTGTAATATTCAGTACTCTAGTTCATTTGGAGGAATCATCTCAAAAAAAGTGATGGAATAAAAAAAAAATTTTACATCTGAGATCCGAGTTATTAAGTCTGTAAGGGTGTTTTAACACCTAGTGCCCTAAAACCAACTGGTTTGGGAGTCATTGGCCCAAAGCTCGCTACATAGATGGAAGATTTTGTATATAAATAAAAAATAGAGAAAAAAAATCAAAAAAAAAAATCAGAAAAAATCAAAGAAAATTTATTCCATTACTACAAAAGATGTGAACTTTGATAAAACTTTAGGACAAAAATATTACTCTCTTATCAACTGCACTTATGACTGTTGTGGGCAAAAATGAGTTGAATAAAACTTTGTTAGCTGTGTATATGAAGAATGATAAAAATAATCGGAGAATTTACTTATTCAGTAATTTAGAATGAAACAAAACAACTAGTAAACTTGGAGTAGAAGTTTCACCTAATTAGTCACTAACTTCTTTATTCTCTTTTCTCTTGTCTTTTTGCTTTTGTGTGCATTAGTTTCACTACCTTTTTACTTTTATAAAATGTTTGTAGGTATCATTGATGTAAACCCTCACGAGACTACAACTCGTCCACTAGGGACACCTAGGAGATTGTTGCATATGCTAAATGCAACCGTGATCCCTACGAAAATGGCTTAAATTTTATTATGTTATTTTATTTTGCTCTAGGACTAGCAAAATGTTAGGTTTGGGGGGTGATGAGTGGAAAAACTATCACTATTTCCCACTCATTTAACTTAATATTTTGTATAGTTTCTTGAGTTTTGTGAATATTTTGATGTGTTTTGTGTTATTTTGTAGATAAATAAAGTTTCAGGAAATTCTGGAGGTGATTTGGAGCAAAACTGTGAATTTTGGCAAAAAAGGTATTTTGGTAATTTTGGGCGTCTCGACACCGAAACCCTTGGCATCCCGACCTCTAACGTGCACCGGAGACTTCTAATATGCGCCAGGTCAACAAGTCAAAGTTGCCAAGTTTGACTTTGCTAACGTGCACCATGCCACGTGTCATCATCACAAGCAATCTGCTAACGTGCACCGCATGCCACGTGTCAAAAATTCAACGAGCGTTTTTTTTAGCCACCATGCCACGTGTCGAAAATTAAGCGATCCAAAAAAAGTAATAATAATAAAAAAAAAAAACAGAAAAATAATAATAAAGAATTGGATTTTTTTGCCTATAAATTGAGTTTGATTTCTTAAGTTTCAAATGTACCTCATCTTCTGAAATCTTATAAAATAAATTGAGAGTTCTCTTCTTTAGTTTCTTTTATTCAGTTTTATTTACGTTTGTAGTAGTAATTCTCTTCTATAAATAGTAGTTTTCATTCATCCATGAGGAGCTAACTTCTCCATGCTGAGGTAAAAAGGTAATTCTTTTACTTTTGCTATTTAGATTAATCTCCCTTAAAATATAATATATAAACTATTTAAAACCTGACTTAATAAGGATACCACCAGACTGGTCGGTCGGTTATTCAATTTAATCTGGTTAAACCTGACTTAATGAGGATATCGCCATACTGGACGGTTGGTTTAAGTTTATATTTCTGTTCCGCCTTATGGCTGGTATATTTGAATTTGACTTAATCAGGATACCGCCATTCCGAACGGTTGATTTAAAATATCACAAGATTATATATATTATTTTATGGAGATATCTAAATAGTGAATAGTAGAAGTTAAATCCTTTTACCTTAGCATTTCTTTTTATTACTTTTCAGTAATTTCATTTTATGTCTTTTAAGTTATATCAGCTTTAGCTATGTGTTGTAACTAAGTTAAATATCTAGGGTTGTGATAAAATCTAATATCACCGGTTTAAAAAGGGTTAGATTATAGTTTGGGTAATTAAAAGATTTATTTATTGAGTCATAATCTTAAAGCTTTTTATTAACTGGCCACTAATAAAATTGATTAGGTAAACTTAAAATAAACTAGACATATGGATTTTAAGTTTAAAAACCTTAAGACTCAATAGCCCACGATCTTATTTGAGGATAGATAACCCTTTAATAGATTTCCTTACAGGATAAGAATATACCTGTTGGGCGGGGGTAGTCATAATTGGAACTTAATCTTAATGAATCTAGGTAATTTGGTTGACATAGACATATGGTTCAATTGGATTATACTAGGTATTTGTAAATGATCGTCGAAGGAGGCTTTTACATAATTTAAATTCCAGATTAATAAATCAATATTTTACCCAACTATAATATAACCACTTCATCTTTAAATAATATTGGAAGAATTCACAACCCTAGATAGTTTTATAAATTGAATTTTCATTAATCTACTTTCACGCAATTTAATTTACTTGTTTTAAATTTAGAATCGTCACCATTTCAAATCAATCAAACAACCTGTTTGATACTAGTAATAACTTGACCTCATAAAATTAATAGATTAGGTACTAAGTCCTCGTGGGATCGATACTTTTATACTACTTGAACGATACGTACGCTTGCGTTATACGTGTGTGATTACGCCGGTCAATGTTCTAGGAACACCAACAGTCAGCACCACGTCAGCAGTCCGGTACAGTCAGCATACAGTAATCTGACATGTCATCATTCCAGTACAATCAGTATCACCGGCAGCTGACACGTAAGCATATCTGGTACAATCAGCACATACGTCAGCTTTGCCAGTATAGTCAGCTGCCACGTCAGTAATTCTGATCCAATCATTTGCCACGTCAGTAATTCCGATAGATAGCTCCACGTCAGCAAATCTGGTCCAGTCATCTGAAACATCAGAAATTCCATTCCAGTCAGCTGCCACATCATCTGCCAAGTGTCAAATACGTTAGCATACTGGTAAATTTCATTGAGCCCAATGAAGTCTATGAAATTTATATTTTAATCCCAAAAGTTTTATAAATTTATAAATCGACCCATAAGTCATATTTGGACCAGAAAAAAGTTAAATCCACCATTTTTGATCATTTTGGACGTAACAGTGGCATTCGATTTGTGAAAATCAGCTCTAATTTTATCCTATTTTTATTTTAAACTTAAAATGAAAATGAAAGATTCTTCTTCTGGTGCGATGGAATAAGCTGACATCAACCAAAGATCTGTTTGATATGATCGAGGGGAAGGGAGTGAGACCAGATTCTGTCAAAGAGAGTGACTGGAATAAACTCAACAACAGAACTCCGGGTCAGATTAGGCAGTGGATCAGCCACAATGTCTTTCACCACGTGGCACATGACACAGATGCGTACGAAATATGGATAAACTGGAAGGCATATACTAGGCTAAGACATCTCGGAATAAAGCTCTGTTAATGAGGCGTTTGGTGAATTTGAAGCTACGAAGTGGAACTTCCATTGCAGAACACACCAATGAGTTCCAGAGCCTTGTGAGACATGCAGCTGGGAGATAAAGTACAAGCTCTTCTACTATTTAGTTCTCTTCTTGATAACTGGGAGACATTGGTGGTTTACTCTCAGTTATTCGGCTCCAAGAGGCAAACTTACCATAATTATGGTAAAAAATACCACGTCGAATTAAGAGTCTAAGAGAAAAAAAATTAGCACAGAACAGATAGAAGTTTTCGTCACAGAGACTCGTGGAAGAGAAAAAGGGAAAATTAGGAGTACAACCAGAGGTACATCATCAGATAGAAGGATGTCTACCTAAGGAGATGTAGCGATATGCTCCATGCAGGAAGAGACATGACTTCACACCGCAACCCAAGATGAAGAGTGGGTGGTATATACTACAACATCGTACCATGTCACTTCTCACAAAGATTTCTTCACAACATATAAAGTAGAAGACTTTGGTTCAGTGAATATAGGAAATATCAGTTCCTCTTGGATAGTAAGAATTAGTGATATTCAATTGTGGATAAATGCGGGTGTACATTAACTTTGAAAGATATCATACATGTTCCAGAACTTTGGCTGAATGTACTCTTGGGAATAGCCCTTGATAAACAGGACTACGACAGTCACTTAAGAAATGGCACGTGGAGAATGACAAAAGGTACCATGGTTGTTGCCCGAGGACATGTTTGCGGAATACTATACAAGGCTCATGTGAAGATTTGTGCAGACAGCCTCAATATAGCTGAAAAAAGGCTTCTCAAAATTTGTGGAACCAGAAACTCAATCACATGAGTGCCTACCTAACCAAGAATGAGCTTACCAAGATGTTGCACTAGGTCCTTGCAACCACTTTTTGTTTAGTAAGGAACATAGACTATCGTTTAAATTATCTTCAAAGAGAATATCAAAGTTACTCAGTCTGGTGTACTCTGATGTGTGTGATCCTTTGGAGGTTGATTCACTGGGCAGACCATGTTTGTTTGGTAAGCAACATAGAGTCTCGTTTAAATTCTCTTCAAAGAGAAGATCACACTCTGATGTGTGTGATCCCTTGGAGGTTGATTCACTGAGCGGTAATAATTATTTCCCGACTTTCATTGATAATGCTTCTCGGAAAATGTGCGTGTACTTCCTTAAGATGAAGGATCAGGTCATGGATCCGTTTAAGTTGTTCCACGCCATGGTAGAGCGTGAAACATGAAAGAAATTGAAGTGCCTCCGCACAGACAACAGAGGCGAGTATAGTTCTAGAGAGTTCGATGCATACTGCATGAGACACGACATTCGACATGAGAGAACTGTTCCACGCACCCCACATCATAATGGCGTAGCTGAAAGAATGAACCGTACCATTATGGAGAAAGTCAGAAGCATGATCAGTATGGCTAAGCTGCCAAAGGCATTCTGGGAAGAAGCTATTCGTACCGTCTGTTATCTGATCAACATATTACCATCTATACCGTTGAATTTTGAGATTCCAGAGAAAGTGTGGTACGGTGAGAATCTTTCATACTTTCACTTTAGAGTATTTGTCTATTTAGCCGTTGCACATATATCCAAAGAGCTCAAGTAAAAGCTCGATGCAAGGACAACTCTATGTATATTCCTAGGCTATGGAGATGAAGAATTTGGATACGCACTATGGGATCCGAAGGAAAATATGGCCATCAAAATTCGGGATGTAGAGTTTCTTGAAGACCAGACAATTGAAGACATTGAAAAGCCTAGGATGTCTTTCAATTTCAGTGCCGACATAAATCCAGACCTTGCACCAGAACACTTGGCCATAGATATGGTGCACGATGAAATTCTAAAAGCAGAACTAGATGAGGCAAATGAGGATGTTGAGTAGGGGGAGACACATCCCGCTCCACCGGAAGCTACATAATAGAGTGTTGAGCAGAGGGAGCCGCAACCCGCTCCACTAGATGCTACAGGATCATCCACAGATTTGGATGATGACAAACCTCCGGAAACTAATGGATCACAGAAAAGAAGATCTGAGCAAGGCAGGATTCCATCAACCAGATATCCGGGATCCGAATACATTCTACTTACTGATGAGGGGGAGCCAGAAAATTTTCCACAAGGTAAGAAGGCACTGGGGAATAAATGGGTGAAGAAACATGGTAGAAGAGTATTTTGCAGAGACATAATGGAACTGTGCTATGCAGAGACATAACATAAGAGTACTGTGCAGAGACACAGTGAAGTGTATTATGCAGGGTTACAACCAACATATTAACAAATGTGGTTACACGAGATTAAGCTAGAGCTGTGCAGAGACATGGCCGGAATAACTATCAGATGAAAATCATTTTAGATGTAGTTGTAGGGGGAATTGATATGAATCAACATGCATGATTAGTTTGTTATAACCACCATTAATCAATTAATGATTTTGGTGTAACCACTCAATTAGTGGACAATTATGGCAACCACTCCACTAATTGTGTTGAGTTAGAAGACAAGTCATTACCTATAAATTGAGCTTTCATTTGAGAGTTTAAACATCTCCAACAAGAAGCTCTAAGTAAGAGAGATTAGAGTTTAAGCTTCAAGTGAGAGAGTTTATAGAGTGAAGTGTGAGATTTCCTTAAGTCCCCTTGTCCACCACACATCTAAAGTTTTATATATTTTACATATCCTATATATAATTTTTAAAATTAATCTTACAAGGAAAATCCCTTGCAGTCCTAATATGCAATAATAGCATATTTGTTAATTCATTTAAAAATTAAAAATATATATTAATAATGTACTAAATTTAGATATATGATTGAAAAATATATCAAATATTGAATATACGTGTTATATGATGGATGAAAATTTATTACATTTTTCAATTTTAAATGAATTGGTAAATAAAATTTTGAAAATTATATACTTTAAAAAATATGTTAAATATTGAATATTCCATTAATAATTCTTCGAATCCGGTTCCCCGAATCAGTTTCAGTTGCTGAACCAATTTCGAACCGGAACATAATTGAATCGTACACTTAATTGCTGTACGGTTCAATTCCGGTTCCACCTCACCCTTAATTAAAACCCTTATAAAAACAATTAAAAAAACAGCAATGATTTGACGTCCAAGAATGGATTCCAAACAAATCTAATGGTGATGGTGATGGTGATGATGATGATGATGATTATGTCTACTAGTTTTTGGACGCACGTAACAGTTCTATTATGCAAACAGCTGGAAATTTTCTGGAACATTCATGCTTAGATGAAAAAAATTAGGAGCTATCAAGTAATTAATAAATATATGTCTTATATATTTGATGTTAAAAGCAATACTTATTAATAAAAGCAAATTTAATTATTTTTATCTTTGTTTGTTGACCAAACATATATTGAACGTCGTCAATGATGAGTTGCACAGTTGAATCATAAGATCAACCGAGATTTTAATAACATTCGCAGAATACAATTGACTCTAAGAAGAAAAAATAATTAACATCGTGGCTACAAATATAAATATCTAAATAATACAAATCTCTTAATAATTTTTCAAATTAATAAAATTATTTGCTATTCTATTTCACTTTATAATTTATTTCTGACGGAGATAAATCCTTAGAAAAAGTTTAGATTTGATTAGGCTAGAGACCCTTTTATCATTGATTTAAAATCCGGATTGGTCCGGCCCGACCAATCCGGCCGGTTGACCTGTGGACCGATCCTCTGGCTGATCCGGGTGACCCCAGAAATTCGTCTCCCGAAAACTCGATCAAAAACTCGATGACCCGACTGGTCGGCCCGGTCACGGGTCGGCCGGATTTTTGACCATTTTTTTTAAAAAATTTTGATTTAAATTAAATTAAAATTTTAATTTATTACTATATTTTAGTTATAATTTTGGTAAAAAAATCTTATAATATTTTAAAAATATTAAAATTAGTGTTAATTATGTTTTTTTTTTAGAAAAAATATTCATTTTTATCTTTTTTTTATTATTTGTCGACCACCGGTGGAACCCCAGACCGACTTCTGACCCTTGACCCGCTCGTCATCCCAGATCGATTGATCGAGTGGGGTTTTAAAACACTGCCTTTATAGTTAATTTTAATGTAACATATAACTATTGAATTCCCATTATTAAATAATTGAGTAATAAATTTAATTCATTCACTTCATTCCAATAAAGAAATGTATGAATTACTACATTTCCAAAAAAAAAAAAAAAAAAACCATTTATAATTCCATAATTTATATCTTTATTATTTAGTCATCTATATGAAAATAATTCATGCAATGTATGTGGACATATGGAACACCTCAAGTAATTAAGTTTTACCTTCTTCCACTTAGCCCACCTGATAGACATGAATTGTTATAGGGATGGAAGACTCTTTAGTATGCTCATCAATTTATTTAATACAACTAGTCATGGAAATACTCACACTCAAATAAAGAACATTGTACACGAATCATAGTAATAAGACTCTTATAATGCGTCATTCCCTTCCACTCTTAGACTTGAGCACTTTATGAGCTAAATTTTTTAAAATGAACTACCATTTCTCATTTGTGTCTTATTAGTTCCAATGGACTACACAAAATTTCTAATGTACACAAATAACATAATTTTATTCTTTATTACAATTACAAATGTAATATCCCGAATTTTCAAAATTATTTTTGGAAGATTTCCATATTGCAGTTAAGATTTCGAATCGAGACGATGTTGGACAATAAGAGTTTAGGAGGTGGAAGTTAGGTCAGAATGTTTTAAAATGAAATCTTGTTACATTGGAATTCGTGAAATGTTATTCTTTATTCTTTATTGAAGAGTTTAAGAGTTGGAAGTTAGGTCATTATTTAATTCTTTATTAAAAGCTTGTTTTAAGAACCGATTACACGTCATTCCCTTCCACTATTGACTTGAGCACTTTATGAGCTAAAATTTTTAAAATAAACTACCATTTGTCATTTGTATCTTATTTGTTCCAATGGACCACACAAAATTTTTATGTGCACAAATAACATAATTTTATTCTTTATTGTAATTACAAATGTTGTAAGCACCATTGTACTCAATGAAGAATTTTGATGATGCAACGCTAGCAACTTCGATGCACATTCACAACTGCAACATAATATAAAAAGACTTCGAAGCAAAACGAAGGTCAATCAAGAAGCGTGATACAAGATCT
The DNA here is from genome assembly GCA_019454045.1 of Zanthoxylum bungeanum. Classification (NCBI taxonomy): domain Eukaryota; kingdom Viridiplantae; phylum Streptophyta; class Magnoliopsida; order Sapindales; family Rutaceae; genus Zanthoxylum; species Zanthoxylum bungeanum. The sequence goes on along the minus strand of SKCR01038746.1, from coordinate 39,379 downwards.
TATAGTTTAGGACTTTAATTGTAAGTGAGTTGATATTTAAGTATTTCTAAGCTCATAGGATTCATGCATGCTCATATAAGTCTAAGGGTCAAGTACATAAATATTTTTGAACTGCTAATATTGAGTTTTATCTATTGAAACCGACATGCTGATCCATGATACCAGCATACTGGTGTCTCAGACTTCATTTGCATGCTCTCTGGAACCGGTCTCATTCATACCGACATTCATACCGTCCTTCATACCGGTCTTCACTTGATTTGCATAGCTTCTGGAACCAAGAAACCTTCATACCGGCCTCAATATCGACGTACCTGAAGAAAAACGAGTCCTTGGAACCGGCATGAACCATAACAGTTTACATACCAGTGAGCCTCTGTGTTTTGCATACTTACTGGAACCGGCATGCACCACACTGGTGTCCATATCGGTGAAGCAATGTATTTTGCATACTCTCTGGAACCGACATGACTCATACCGGTATCCATACTAGTATATGTGGTGCATTTAATACTCAACGGTAACTATTCAGTAACCGTTTGAACTTCAGAACGGTATATCGGTCCCTTGTAGATCGACATACCGGTCTCATGATAGAAAGTTGGTCTGCTCGATTTTTCACTATAAATTGAAACCCTATTTCATTTTTGCACAGCTCTTACACTTTCTAACAATTTTTTCTATGGCAAAAACAGAGAATAAATAAAATATTTTTTTATCATACACTCTCATACTCAAACTCACACACTACACCTTCATATCATTTGTAGTGAGCTTAGAACACTTGGGTTAGCAACTCATATTTTTAATCCTCTTATCTTTTGTGAGTGCCTAAGTGAATTGTAAAATCTTTATATTCATACACTTGTTGTTGAGAAATTCCTTTGTGAGTGAGAATACTCAAAAGGATGATTGTTGTAAAAGGTTGTGAGTAAGCTTAGGAACAAAACTCATTGTAAGGGTTTAAGAGTGTGCCATTGGAAAACTCTTGTGTAAATATTTGAAGTGATCCTAAGGGACAAAACTCTGGTTGCGGGTAAGCCACGTAAAACTCGGCGAAGTTGTGGACTAACTTAGTGGAAATCTTCAAGCGTGAATTAAATGAGTGGATGTAGGCAAAGAGTTAGTTGAACCACTATAAATCACCGGTGTCATTTTCTCTATCCCTTAACTTTTAATTATCGCAAGTTCATTTTCATATTTGCATATTAATAAAAAAACTTTCAATTAGGGAATATATTGTGATTGAGAAAATTGACCTAAGCTAAATGTACTAGTTTAGTAGCGTAAAATCGACAAGAATTTTTATTTCTGTAATATTATGACATTACCCAATTCACCCTCATCTTGGGTATAGAGTTGTGTTTGTTGTATGCTTGAAGGTAATTTCAAATGTAATATCCCGAATTTTTGAAATTATTTTTAGAAGGTTTTCGGATTGTAATTAAGATTTCGAATCGAGACGATGTTGGAGAATAAGAATTTAAGAGTTGGAAGTTAGGTCGTAATGTTTTAAAATGGAATCTCATTGCATTAGAATTCATGGAATTCGAAAGAACTAGTTACGTGTCATTCATTTCCACTATTGACTTGAACATTTTATGAGCTAAATTTTTTAAAATGAACTACCATTTTTCATTTGTGTCTTATTAGTTCCAATCGACTACATAAAATTTTTATGTCCACAAATAACATAATTTTATTCTTTATTATAATTACAAATGTAATATCCTGAATTTTTGAAATTATTTTTGGAAGGTTTCCGGATTGCAGTTAAGATTTCGAATCGAGATGATGTTAGACAATAAGAGTTTAAAAGTTGAAAGTTAGGTCTGAATATTTTAAAATGGAATCTCGTTGTATTCGAATTCTTGAAAATCGAAAGAACTAGTTACGTGATTTTCGGATAAAATTTATAATTTTGACAATAAAAACAGAAATGAAACTCCAATCGAGGTGATTTTTGAACCATTATACTCGTTTTTCCGAGATGAATAACTTTCGTGTTGAAACGTTTTTTATAAATTTTGAGCAGAAGTACCTCAATATTACTGATTTCAGTTTTAGCCTAAGATAAAAGGACCAAACTGTAATTTTCGCTAGGGACCTAATCTTCCAGCCACTGGGGGTACTCGGGTGGCCGACGATTGCCCTTGATCAGCGTGGAGAACGCGTGTGAATGGGGATAATGGCGCTACTATTTGGGTTCATCCCGGCTCGTCTGGGCATTTTCATTAGTCAATCCATATACCAAATCGAAGCCCTCAGAGATTACTACAAGTTGGTGGAATCGGTTTCTCTGATCCGTGCTCGATTTCATGTAAATCGAAGAATAAATTAGCTTTGAACAATAACCTTAGTGTGAAAAATAACTCAGATTTGAATTTCATAGATTCTTACACATTCGTGGGAGTGTTGGGAGTCCGTATATGCCATCGGAATCTCGGTAAGATCTCCCAGTAAAAACTCGATATTTTCAAGTTTCTTAATTTTTATTCGGATATTTCCAGTAGTGTTGTAGAGTAACGTATTGACTTGTATGAATTGGATAAGTTAGAATGTATCGATTTTTGTGTTATTGGTAGAATCTGTGTGAAATCAGAATGAATTAGACCGATTTAGTAGGATTAGTAAGTTTCCGATAAAATCGGATTTTGCACATGTATGTGCTTCGATGAATGTAATATTAGATATGAGTTAATTATGCTAATAAAATAATATTTGGATGAATCTGGAAAGTTTCTGATGATCCAGGATCCTTCTGTAGCGTTATTAGAAGATTTTGCGGAAGATTTTTTGAAAATACATAATCCGAGAATTTAAGTTATATGATGATCCTAGAATGATAAGTTATGATGTATTAGATTTATATGTCTGGTTTTGGCAGGATCATGATATATCCAAAATATTCCGGATTCGTTTGTAAGGTTTTCGGACTTTTCAGAAGATTTTCTGAATTTTTGCTGGAAACTAAAACTAGTGTTATGAATATCATTGAAAACAGTTTTAGTTTGGGGTTTCCAGAAAGATCTGGAAGTTTGTATAGTTGAGTCGAGAATTCCACATTTTGCTGGTTCTAATTGTTTTCATTGCTTGTTTTGACAGACTTGACTTAGATAAGAAGTGTTCGCGAGACAAGGTAAGTATTCCATGCGATGTGTACCAACATGTTGATTGTTGTTTGTACATAGGAAAAATGTGTGTAAATATATGTATGTAGGTATATATATATATATATCTATATATATATATATATATATATATATATATATATATATATATATATATGTATGTATAAGTAAATGTATCTATATAGAAATACATATAATTTAAGTTGACTGAACCACCACTAGTTTGGGTTGGTTAAAGCCACAAGTTTGGGTGGTTTGGTTCAACCGCCTATAATTTTATTATTTTATATTTGGATATATATATATATTGAGCTAGTAGTTTGTCATTGAAATTATGTTATGATAATGTATTCCAATGTACGAGTCATTTGACAATTCTTGATGACTATAAAATGTGTTGTGTGATGCACCCTCCCTATGGGCTTCTTATCAAACGATGATGGATGAATATGTATTTTATGGTGTGTCTAACACGTGAATGAATGCCCATGACTGTGTGTCTTTTGTAAAAAGTGATCTACATGTGATTTTTGAAAAAATTTCCCAAACAAACAAAAATATTTTGACTTCATTTTTTATGTGAAATGATTTTGCCACATTGTATAACTTATATTATATGGGGCCCTACCCATCTGACTATACTCGTTCTGCTACCCTATGTCTACATGATACTGTTACGGACATTGTCCGATCTATGTGCGCTATCGGTAATGGACGTCATGTATGGTTTTCGACGATATGATACATATATTATTATGTTTCATATTTCAGCCCTGTTTTTAAAATATATTTTCAGATAATGTTTTAATTGTGGGTTTCTAGGTTTAATCCCAAGATCAAATCAAGCATAAAATGTGAATGAATAACAAAGAAGAGTGGCAGAAACATACTTACATTGATCGGTTTATGGATGTCTGTCAAACAACAAAATTTTTCCCTCCAAGATGCTCCAAGGTTCTCGGCCAAGGTGATCCAAAAGCTCCAAGCTTTGTTTTTTGATTTTCCAAGCTCTCAAGTAGGTTTCCCTAACACCTTGATATGATTCTTTGAAGATGTGTGCTAGCACTCAAAAATTTGCCACAAATTTTGATCTTGTTCAATCCAAAATTCGGCCAAGTGAAGAACAAGGAGGAGAGTATTTCTTGCTTGCCAAATTCGGTCACAATGAGAGAGAAAAGAATGTGTAAATGATTTCCAAAATCAATTAATTTGATATACCAAAAGTGAAGTTGGTATAAGTCTTTCAAAGCTTTCATTGGAGTTTTTTACAAGTCACCAACTAATTCACCTAAACACATCAACCAAAAGCAACTAAAGGTGACATATAATGTGACATTTGATGTGACATATGGGCCCCACTCGATTCCGAATACGAGTGGGCCCGCAAACACTCCCGGGCTCGGGTTCGCTAATTCCTAATTAACGAACTTCCGTCGCAACGTAATTAAATCGAATTTAATTAAATAATTATGCCTAGAAAATTATTATTCACGCCGCTAACGAATTAATTCTAAATTAACTCGTTTGCCCGAATTAAAATCTAATTTTAATTCCGCGTCGAAATCTTATTTTATTTAATATATCAAATATATATTTTAATGATTAATTCCAAATTAATGTTTCTCTCTCTTCAAATAGTACTTTATCCAATATAAAGTCTCTCCGCAATTAATCCCAGATTAATTAAGCTCGAATCATATGTCATCGGTGAATCTTCGGGAAGCGACCCAAGAGATCCCTGGATATGTTGGCAGTAAATCCGGTCGTCAGACTATCCGAACACGTACGTACCTAGTACTACATTTTTACCAATTTATGAGACATGGTTGGCTTCTAGCAAAGCGCCATGCTTACCCAATTCTCCAGAAATATTCTTAATGGAATATACGATCTTTAACAGGCGTAGTATACGTAGTATTGCGTATTTAGATCCAGTATCGGATGTCACATGCAAGGCCTGGGGCTGGTACAATGTTTGCCCCGTACGAAGCATATATTGGATCACAAACAACTAGTCTCTTTATTATCGGATAATCATGACCTAGTCATATTATCCCGATGGTTGCAACCCTTAGAGAACCAGTTATGTATCCCTACAAATCATCATCTCCATATGACTGAAGTGATACTTCCGTCTTGACATCACATCCAATACACTACGATTCTCAATAAACCCAGAAGAGGCGTTCACAGAACCTATTAAAGTCCTGGACGACCAAAACCAAAGCGTATTGATTGTCGCAAGTACTAGCGATGCAAGTCTCAGGTTAAGACCAAATACACCTACCCTGAAGTGGACTCCCATAGACACATAGTCATACTACCAATTGGATTCTGCAGGGTCTATCCAGAGCGAAGCTGTTTTCCGTACCATCGGTAAAACACAACCTCCTATCACACTTGCATAAGTATCCAATACTTAAATACATGAGAATTATGCTGTTACGCTTCCATAACACGCACACGTGCAATATTAGTCTATTCCGCATTATCGATGTCCAGTCTCGATATACTACGACTAGGGATATTTAATGATTAAACCTTTATGGATTGATATTGTCTCATATCATCTCAATCCGGAACTAATCATAAGAACTTTCATCATTCACATATTTAAGTAATCTAATTACGAAATGATAAAAGGAAATTTCCATTGCTACATAATTAATTTGTATAAAAACACAATGTCTTTTACAAATAGTGACGCTATGGGTCATAACTGTCCAACAATCTCTCACTTGGCCTATAGCCAGCCACTCAAGCATCTAATACCTGAACTATGTACATGTCGCTCAAACTTCTGCTGAGGAATGGCTTTCGTCAGCGGATCTACAATGTTGTCCTCTGATGCGACCTTCTCGATCTTCACATCGCCACGATGTATGATCTCACGAATCAGATGGAAACGTCGAAGAACATGATTGGATCATTGATGAGACAGCGGTTCCTTAGCCTGCGCTATAGCCCTGTTGTTGTCACAATCCAGTGGAACGGGCTCAGCTGCTAACGAAACTACTCCTAATCCAATTAGGAATTTTCGGATCCAAACTGCCTTCTTTGCTGCTTCAGCTGCAGCGATATACTCCGCTTCTGTTGTTGAATCGGCAACAGTCTCTTGCTTGGAAGATTTCTAGCTCACTGCTCCGTTATTCAAACAAAATATGTACCCGGATTGCGACTTACAGTCGTCTTTGTCGGTTTGGAAACTTGCATCGGTATACCCAGTTACCTCAAGTTCTCCATCTCCATAGATTAAGAAAGCATCCTTAGTTCGTCTAAGATACTTAAGGATATTCTTAACTGCCATCCAATGACCCTCACCTGGATCGGCCTGATAGCGACTACACATGCTCAAAGCATAGGAGACATCAGGTCGCGTACATATCATGGCATACATGATCGATCCGACTGCCGAGCCGAACGGTATCTGACTCATGTTGTCTCTCTTATCTTGAGTTTTAGGACACATGTCCTTAGATAGAGTGACGCCATGTGACACTGGCAACAGTCCCCTCTTGGACTGATCCATGTTGAATCTCTTCAACACTTTGTCAATATACGTACTATGGGAGAGTCCAAGCAGCTTTCTAGATCTATCCCGGTAAATCTTTATTCCTAGAATAAAGGCTAATTCTCCCAGATCTTTCACGGAGAATTTCAATGAAAGCCAAGCTTTCACCGACGTTAACATGGGAATGTCATTGCCAATAAGCAATACATCATCAACGTAAAGGATAATGAATGTCAGTGCTCTCCCACAAACCTTCTTATATACACAAGGATCATCCTCGCTTTGAACGAAATCATATTCTTTTATGATCTCATCAAAGCGTTGGTTCCAAGAACGCGATGCTTGCTTCAATCCATAAATAGATCGATTTAACTTACAAACCTTGTTTGCAAGTCGCGGCACGACAAAACCGTCAGGCTGTTGCATATAACATCCTCCAAAAGGTTTCCATTAAGGAAAGCGGTTTTTGACATCCATCTGCCATATCTCGTAATCGAAATATGCAGCAATAGCAAGCATTATCCAAATGGATTTAATCATGGCAATGGGTGAGAAAGTTTCGTCGTAATCGACACCATGTCGTTGACGATACCCCTTCGTTACAAGCCTAGCTTTGTACGTTTATACGTTGCCATCCATGTCGGTCTTCTTCTTGAAGACCCATTTGCATCCAATAGGCTTTACGCCTTCCGGTACATCAACCAGTGTCAAACTTGGTTGTGTATACTGGAATCCATTTCGGACTTCATGGCACTGTGCCATAAAGGGAGTCGATACCTTGTATCGCTTCCTCATACGTAGCCAGTTCGTTATCCTCAATAAGATTGACATCTTCATGAGGTGAGATCAGAAACCCATACCTCTCAGGTTGTTTCCTGACTCTCTCCGACCTACGCGGTCCTTGTTTAATCGAAGATTATGGTACAGCTTCATCCCTGATGAACTGTTCATGTTCCGTTGAGGATTCAATGCCAGAAACAGTATTACTCCGATTTTCATCGAGTTCTACTTTCCTCCCACTAACCACTGCATTTAGGAATTCCTTCTCAAGGAAAACCGCATGTAGAGCAACAAATACTTTGTTCTCTTGTGGGTGATAGAAGTAATATCCCTTGGTTTCCCTAGGATATCCTACAAATAGGCATTTATCCGATTTGGGTTCAAGTTTGGTACCTTCCAAACGTTTGACGTATGTCCAGCATCCCCAAATCTTCAGGAATGAGAAACCCGGTTTCTTTCCTGTCCATATCTCATACGGAGTCTGTAGAACAGACTTTGACGGAACCTTATTCAAAATAAGTATTGCACTGTAATAATATCCCCAGAAGGAAATAGGTAGCTCAGTGCGACTCATCATAGACCTTACCATGTTAACAAAGTTCGGTTTCTCCGTTTGGACACACCGTTTAATTGCGGTGTTCCAGGAGGAGTCCACTGTGAAAGAATACCATATTCTTTCAAGTAGTCAAGAAACTCATTGCTTAAGTATTCGCCACCACGGTCCGACCGTAATGTCTTAATACTTTTACCGGTCTGTTTTTCAACTTCGTGTCGAAACTCTTTGAATTTCTCAAAAGTTTCCGACTTGTGTCTCATAAGATACACATAACCATAACGCGATGCATCATCCGTAAAGGTTACAAAATATTCATATCCACCTCTAGCCTGGCTAGACATGGGCCCACAAACGTCACTATGAACTAGGGCTAACAGTTCGGTGGCACGTATACCTTTACCGCTAAAAGGTGACTTAGGCATTTTGCCTAATAAGTAAGATTCGCAGACGTCATATGAATTTGGATCAAATCTGTCCAAGTACCCACTCTTCGAAAGTGTTGATATGCTAGTCTTGTTTATGTGTCCCAGACGACAATGCCACATATAAGTTTCATCTTTATGACTCACTTTAAGTCTTTTGTTTGTTACAGAATATGGTTGAGATTGATTTATATTCAAAATATAAAGACCATTATTTACAACAGCAGTGCAAATTTCTATATCATTTTTATACATAAAACACCCAGTGTTTCGAAATACAAAAGTATACCCACATTGGGTTAACATAGATACAGAAATAACATTCCTAGTCAAACTAGGTACATAATAACAGTCCAAAATTTCAAGTACATGCCCCGAGGGCAGTTCCAAAACAAAAGTGCCCACGGCCAAAATGACAACAGATGTCCCATTTCCAACACGCAGGTCAATCTCCCCTGACGCCAGTTTCCTGCTAATCTGCAGATCCTGCACATCAGTACAAATGTGAGTACCACAACCAGAATCAAAAATCCAATTTTAAAACTAGAAGTAGTCATGTTTATTTCTATAACAAACATACCTGAGGCCGGTGCCTTGCCCGCATTTATCTCCTTCTGGAGTGCCTTGTACTCGCGGCAGTCACGTTTCCAATGACCCCGCTTCCCGCACTGGAGGCAAACATCCTCAGATTTGTCCTTCGGCTTCCCAGAAGCCTTTGACGCCTTACCCTTTCCCTTCTTCTTATGCTTTTTCTTTTTCACACCTCCAGTCACCTTGGGCCCAGCCCTCGGTGAATGAGATGTCGAAGCAAAGTGCACCTCGCGCTTTTTTCCCTTTTGAAGCTCCTTCTCTACCTCACGCAGCGTGGAAATCAGCTCTCAAAGAGTCTGCTCTTGGTTCAACATGTTGTAGTTCATGATGAACCCACTCCAAGTGTCGGGGAGAGACTGCAAGATCAAATCTATAGAGGTCTCTATCTCAAAGACAATCCCCATTTGTCCAAGCTGCTCAATATCGGCAATCATCTGTGTCATGTGATGTTCAACAGACGTACCCTCCGACATCCGAGCACGAAAGAGCTTCTTATGTAACTCATATCTTTACGATCTAAGGTTAGATCGGTGCAGATCATGCAATTTTGCCAACATTTTATAGGGATCCAATCCATTGTTTTGTCAACGGAATTGCTGAGTCATAGCAGCAAGCATAATAGACTGAGCAGTCGCGTTGTCGTCACTATGTTTCTTCCAAAGATCTAGCTCGAGCAACTGATCAGAACTGGGCTTAGGCCCAAGAGGTCTCTCTATAGTATATAGAAGCCTCTCAGATCCCAGGACTATCCTGAGATTGAGTTCCCAATCGGAGAAGTTAGTCCCGTTGAAGACATTGTCTCCAATGATTATGTCACATACAATATTCTTTCCGGTCATTTTAATTGCGATAATCTAATTATCCAATTAACAATGTAGGGTACAGTCCAACTGTTACAAGAAAAATAACATTATATTAGTCCAACTAATAAAATAATTTTGACGAAATATTTGAAAGCGCGTAAAGCTAAGTATTTGAACAAAATTGCAAATTCAATACTAGCCTCCCACTATTTTTCGGTGAGCCTCTAACCCTCTGTCGAATACTCGGGAAATCCAATTTCCTAGTGGGCTAGGATCCCGTTAAATAACGCACAACCTTGACTTTGGCCAACAAGCTGTATGATATTTAACTAGGTAGATCTCGAAGATCAATTGGATCTCATCCAATTCCTGGATCCGGTAGGTGGACCTCCAAGTTCGAAACATATATACAATATATATGCCAATATATCCAATATATTTTCCTAACCTTTTTCCTCTGAATCAACTAAGCCTTGGCTTTGGCACAACAAGCTTAATGATTCCAGTTAAGCGGGACCCATTGACGTGGGAAAGTTTCGTAATCAATGTCGATGGACAAGAAATGATCTTGACTTTGGCCAACAAATCACAACTTGGACAAGACACCGATATGGAACAAAGCCTTCATGATTCAAACACATCCGCGATTGACAAAGGCCTTGACTTTGGCCAACAAACCAATGCCAATCTTGGATCTTGAGTAAGAATCACTCAATGGAAGGAAATATCGCTTAATATAAATTGAAGGATTTTCGCGTAAATTGGCAACCAATTTATTATCTTTGTTAGGTCTCATCATCATACACCCTTAAACATGCATTCTAAACACATAATAAGGCGCGAAAGTAAATTAATAACGATATGCGGATGGATATTTAACAACTTGTTCCTAAAACAAATCACTCTATTTCCTCTCCCCGGCAAGCACTATTATACTTCTACCCAATTACATAATACAATAATAGAAACCTCATTACATTGAGGGGAATTAGGTGAGAATAGAATACAAATAAACAATGAGAGATAAGACTGGACACGCAGGTCCAATTTATAAATTCCAAATTTACAACAATTTCTAAAATTGCCCTTTCCCTTCTAATATCCATCTGATATACGCTATTCATTCAACACATCCATATATTCATTCATAGCATGCAATTCAACCAATCTAATCCAATTAATTAGTCTTTGAATTATGTGATCATCCAATGTTCAAACAACGATTTGATTTTTGCGCGAGTCCAACTCGTTTGAGAATAAGTACTCAAAGTACGAATTCTTGAATTATATCGAACTACTCGTTAAATCTAATTTAATTCGTATTCAATACTAATTCATTTATTTAATTCCAAATTGAATATCTACACTTTTAATGTGCTTTAACGACTTAGATTCAAAATCTAATCTTATTAAGTCTCAAAGCCCAACTAACATCCAATGTTCGTTTAATTAAAGTCCGATGGGCTTTCAATTGATTTCATAAGGCATGGGCTTTGGTCAATAGGGTCAAACCCAATTACCAAGCCCAATTAAGGAATCACCCTCATTTGCCAAGAAAACAATTTTAGCCCATAAGGCCCAATTAAACTTTTAAAGCCCATTTATTACATTTGGACTTAATGGAATGACTTAGGCCCAATTTGGATCCAATCTAATTGGCCTAAACCAACTTGGCCCAACCAAGCCCATTATGCCCAAATATAACAATTCAAGCCCAATTCAAAATCAAGCCCAATCAAATTTTAAAATTCCAAATTTTATAATTCAATTAACTTAAGTGTAATACATCAATTAATTACCCAAATTAATATTTCCAAAATACAATTTAACTAATTAATTATGTATCCTATTGTTCAACTAATGTCCAACATTATTGAATCAAAAAATCAGCTTGTTCCATGCTATCAAGCTCTCGGCAACGGTAAGGAATTTTGTCCGAATTCATTTTTCAATCCGATTGAATTTTAAATCGACATATCCCAATCGTTTCAAGTCATCCAATGATCTACGAAACAAAAAATACCAAGACTTGTAGGGTAAAGTTACATTCGGCCAAGCCAATCCATGGGCAAAAATTGATCCAATCAATATTTCAAGAAATTGATCCAATACAACCTCAATATATCATCATTCAAGCATACTCAATCAATCAATTTTATCAAATCATGCTCAAATTGATTTTACCCAAATTTTACCATAATTCATTTCATGCTCATTTTGGCTCAATGATACCATTGTTGGGTTTCTAGGTTTAATCCCAAGATCAAATCAAGCATAAAATGTGAATGAATAACAAAGAAGAGTGGCGGAAACACACTTACATTGATCGGTTTATGGATGCGTCAAACAACAAAATTTTTCCCTCCAAGGTTCTCGGCCAAAGTGATCCAAAAGCTCCAAGCTTTGTTTTTTGATTTTCCAAGCTCTCAAGTAGGTTTCCCTAACACCATGATATGATTCTTTGAAGATGTGTGCTAGCACTCAAAAATTTGCCACAAATTTTGATATTGTTCAAGCTAAAATTCGGCCAAGTGAAGAACAAGGAGGAGAGTATTTCTTACTTGCCAAATTCGGTCACAATGAGAGAGAAAAGAATTGTGTAAATGATTTCCAAAATCAATTAATTTGATATACCAAAAGTGAAGTCGGTATAAGTCTTTCAAGGCTTTCATTTGGAGTGTTTTACAAGTCACCGACTAATTCACCTAAACACATCAACCAAAAGCAACTAAAGTTGACATGTAATGTGACATTTGATGTGACATGTGGGCCCCACTCGATTCCGAATACGAGTGGGCCCGCAAACACTCCCGGGCTCGGGTTCGCTAATTCCTAATTAATGAACTTCCGTCGCGACGTAATTAAATCGAATTTAATTAAATAATTATGCCTAGTAAAATTACTATTCACGTCGCTAACGAATTAATTCTAAATTAACTTGTTTGCCTGAATTAAAATCTAATTTTAATTCTGCGTGGAAATCTAATTTCGTTTAATATATCAAATATATATTTTAATGATTAATTCCAAATTAATCTTTCTCTCTCTTCAAATAGTACTTTATCCAAGATAAAGTCTCTCCGCAATTAATCCCAGATTAATTAAGCTCGAATCATATGTCATCGGTGAATCTTCGAGAAGCGACCCAAGAGATCCCTGGATATGTTGGCAGTAAATCCGGTCGTCGGACTATCCGAACACGTACGTACCTAGTACTACGTTTTTACCGATTTATGAGACAAGGTTGGCTTCTAGCAAAGCGTCATGCCTACCCAATTCTCCAGAAATATTCTTAATGGAATATACGATCTTTAACAGGCATAGTATATGTAGTATTACGTATTTCGATCCAGTATCGGATGTCACATGCAAGACCTGGGGCTGGTACAGTGTCTGCTCCGTACGAAGCATATATTGGATCACAAACAACTAGTCTCTTTATTATCGGATAATCATGACCTAGTCATATTATCCCGATGGTTGCAACCCTTAGAGAACCAGTTCTGTATCCCTGCGTGATCATTATCTCCATATGACTGAAGTGATACTTCCGTCTTGACATCACATCCAATACACTATGATTCTCAATAAACCCAGAAAAGGCGTACACAGAACCTATTAAAGTCCTGGACGACCAAAACCAAAGCGTATTGATTGTCGCAAGTACTAGCGATGCAAATCTCAGGTTAAGACCAAATACACCTACCCTAAAGCGGACTCCCATAGACACATAGTCATACTACCAATGGGATTCCGCGGGGTCTATCCAGAGCGAAGCTGTTTTCCGTACCATCGGTAAAACACAACCTCCTATCACACTTGCATAAGTATCCAATACTTAAATACATGAGAATTATGTTGTTACACTTCCATAACACGCACAAGTACAATACTAGTCTATTCCGCATTATCGATGTCCAGTCTCGATAATACTACGACTAGGGATATTTAATGATTAAACCTTTATGGATTGATACTGTCTCATATCTTCTCAATCCGGAACTAATCATAAGGACTTTCATCATTCACACATTTAAGTAATCTAATTACAAAATGATAAAAGGCAATTTCCATTGCTACATAATTAATTTGTACAAAAACACAATGTATTTTACAAATAGTGACGCTATGGGTCATAACTGTCCAACATTAATATGATTTCAGAATATATGATCTATGTTTTCGATTATTGATAAATGATTCTGTTTATATGTTTTCAGACGATTCTAATTTCTGATGTCAGTATCCGTTGACGTTTTCTTGAGTCATGATGTTAGTTTTTGACTTCTGTCATATGTCAAATCTGTAAGTTGATACTTCTGTTCTACAATACTTTTGTTTTATATTTTTTATCGATAATTATATTATGTTTTAAAGTGATTTTGGAAGAAAATAGATTTCAGGTAACTCTATTTTGGAATTTGATATAATATGATAAGTGTTGAAGCAATTGTGGAACCCCTAGGGTCGGATCGGTGCCCTACATATCGGAAGTGTGTCTAACCCAAGGATATCAGGGATTGGTGTATTTTAAAATATTTTAATGAAAAATACATTCTGATACGAGTTCGTAGGAAAAAGACGGGGATCAAATCGGAGTTCGGAAACTCTGAAACGGTGAAAATGAAGTTTTAGTAATCATCAACCCTTAGAGTCGCGACGCACGACCTTGGAAGTCGAGACGCTCCAAAGTGCGAGAGCAACTATGAGAGCTGAACGTCTCGGCATCGCGACGCAGAAGAGTGGGAGTCGCAACGCTCCTAGGTCTGATGCTCAACGTCGCGACGCAGGAAGGTCAGTGTTGCGACGCTCCGTTAGGCAGTGAGCAATTTCATCCTTCAAATCAATCTTAAACACTTCCAATTTTCTTATATCTTTTCAATACACCTTAAAACCAATTTTAACATCAAAAATAACCATAACACATGTTATACAATTAATATACATATATTCTAAATATATATATACATTTGTTTGAATCAAAACACAAACCAATTTAGAATAACACTATGAAATGTCTCATGAATAATTATAGTTCACCCAAAGGTGGTCAAGTGATTCTAGAATGGTAGCCATAACTCTAAGCTTTAATCTAGAGTTCCAAACTCTTATTAATTGTTTCATGTCCAACATGAACATATTTGACCTAATTAACAAGCATTTTGTGTTTATACTTCCAAAGCATCCTAATATAATTTATAAGCCTTATTTCAACTTTAAGCTATGTAATCATGCATCCAATACATAATTCATCACTATATGTCTCACTAATGAAGAACATAGCTTAAAAGAAGTTTAAACTTACCTAGTAAGTTTGATGCATAGATTCAATCTCCTTCTCTTTGTTGAAATGGTAGGAAAACTTCTAAGGTTTGCAAGCTTGACTCCAAGATCCAATCTTGATTCCAATGCTAGCAAGCTTCACTCCAAGATCCAATCTTGATTTCTCCTAGATGAAATGTTGTAGAGACCTCACAAAGCTTCTCTAAACACTTCTCTAACTTAGGCTAATTTCTCTAAGAATTGCTTGTTTAGCTTTCTTAAGTTTAATTAAAACTTTCCTAAAACTTGCTATTTATAGCAAAACTTAGGTAATTTTTAATTAATAAAAGTTCTAATAAACTTTTATGTGAGTTTAATCTAATTTGTCCAAATATGTATAATTAGATGTGACTAATTACCTTTGTCTACCACTTTGATTCAATCCAATTAAATCAAGACAAAGCTTAATTAATGGATTAATTACATGTCTTCTACTTTGATTTAATCCAATTAAACCAAGCAAAAAACACCTATAATTACATACTTTCAATTACCATAATATCCTCAAATGGTAGAGATAATTATGAAATTATGACAAAGCCTTTGTTAAATATTGAATTAATCCAATTAATCAAATTAGGTCAAAATAAATAATCAATGTTATCAAATAATACTTGATTATCTTAGTTGATAATTATAATATCAAATATTATCTTTTATAAAAAAAATAATCGGCTACCCAAGTGCTTAACGAGTACACTTCATATTGAGACTCTCTAAGATCAGACACGTTCGTCATATGAACCTAGCTAATATGTACGCAATTCGACCACCTCCGAATTCGTGAAGAACACGAACGACCTTTTCTGAACTGTACAAGTCGAGTTCATAACATATGTTTAACAATCCCTCCATCGTAGGCTATCCGAGTTGTGCTTTAGAAACATATAATACACCGTCAAGTTTTCGAGGCACACATCTCATGTCGACATGTCCATGATTCTTCACAATTGATGCGATCCACCCTAGGTGATCGACTTTGACCAAAGTTTTAAGAATCATGACTTACTTATATGCATACTTAAACCCCTTATGGTATACATACAGGCCGACGAATTCTATCTTGATTCGCACTTGATTAATGAGTGCATTGGTCTACACCTAACGAACATCTAGAGGCCAGACCGTGAAAGGTTTCTGACATACATTGCATTAAATTGTGGAGGATCTCACACAAAATCAATGCTATCATATAGTCAAAAGATCACATATGCTACTCGACTCGAGGAGATTCCTATTGACGGTGGTGTGTACTTCTAACTATTAGAAATCACCCGTGATTCATTCAATATTCGGTCCAATCAATACACAGACGTCTATACGAGCTTCCAAAGCTCATGGTACATCGGGTTTAAACCATTGGAACTTAAATTCCAATATACGACATGTGCTAGTCTTCTAGGTTATAGGAATTCGACCATATTCCAAAACCAACGACTAGGAATATTTACTTTAAGAACAATTTATAATAGTAATATTAATCCCAATGTCGGACCACCTAGTGTCCAGTATTACTACAAGAATATTCTAATGTCGATGTCATTTTAGCATATTTATACATCAATCTAATATGCATAATAATTATACCATTTATAAGGTATGAAATGAAAATGTAGTTATTTTATTAATAAATAATAAAATGTAAAATACATCATTCGGATTGGCACTCCAAGTACCAACTCCATGTTGGGGTTTTATCAAAGGCGCAGCGGAAGGCGCGGTTTGGGCGAAATCATAACCTTAAAATTTTTAAACTTACCGAATAAATTATTCAATATCACATATCAATAATTCATTCATATTTCACCTAAGCATATTTATTCGATATCAAATAACGACATAATTAATTTAGAAACACCACGAAACTTTTATGAAAAAGTTTTTCCGCAAATTAGCATAAAACACGTTTTTATCAGAACCGACCAACCAATACACATGGGGCTGCCCAGGTCAACCCCAATAGTACTTGGGCAGTTCATGGGCTGCCCAAACAGTGAACAATTCACTGTTTGGACAGTCGTCACCCGGTAAGCGCGAAACTCACCCGATAACGTCGTTTTTCACCGTTTT
Source organism: Zanthoxylum bungeanum (assembly GCA_019454045.1). NCBI lineage: Eukaryota > Viridiplantae > Streptophyta > Magnoliopsida > Sapindales > Rutaceae > Zanthoxylum > Zanthoxylum bungeanum. The sequence goes on along the minus strand of SKCR01038746.1, from coordinate 22,193 downwards.
CGCATATTTTCAATCTGAAACAATTTCTAGCAATTATCCCAATGCCCAATACACATCCAATACATTTAAATAATATTTTTTTCATCAAAAATTTTCCATAATTTCCAGATCTGATTTGGGTGCCAAAAATATCATTTTTCATACTTTAAATCCAATTTTTTCAACATTAATCATATTAATATTATCACCAATCAAAGTCTCCACCAATGAAGAACTCAAGAACAATTCTAGGAGTTACAAGAGTGGTAATAACACTCTAAAATGGCAACCAAGTCATTAAATGACCAAAAATGTGCTTGTTAACCATTAATAAGCTTACTTTAATTATCATACATGCATATATGCTTCATTCAAGCTTCCAAACTTCTCAACACAAAATAAAGAAAGTAGAAAAATATGTGAACATCATATGTTAAAGTTAAGAACAATAGAAATATTTTTCTATCTAAAGAAAAGATTAGGGCTGAGCACTGGTTCCGCTTCTACCCGGAACCGGTTGAAACCGGATCGATTTTCCGGGTTTGGAACCGGAATCGGTTGTAACCGGTCCAATTTCGGTTCCAAATTGAAGGAACCAATTTTAATCGGTCCGGTTCCGATTCGAAAATGGTCGGAGCAGGAACCGAATTTTAGAACCGGACCGGAACCTATTTTGGGAATCGGAATCAGAACCTGTTTTGGGAACAGAATTTCGGAACCAGAACCGGAACCTGTTTTGGGAATCGAATTTAGAACCAATTTCGGAACCAAATTAAAATCTAATTTCATAACCAGTTTTAAAACCCAATTTAAACCCAATTTTATAACCCAAATTAAAGCTCAATTTAAACCCAATTTCATAACCAGTTTTAAAACCTAATTTAAACCCAATTTCATAACCCCAATTAAAATCCAATTTCATAACCCCAATTAAAACCCAATTTAAACATAGACACTTCCTGTAAGAATATTATGCATTGAGTCAAAAATATCAATTATACAATATGTAGTTTTATTTACTATTTTATTTATGTATGGATAATTATCAATAATATTATGTAATATTCAAGTGTGAGAAATAATTGTATTTTCAAAGTTTGACAATAAAAAATAAATAGGGAAAATCAGAACCGGACCGGAACCAAATTGGAACCGATTAATAGGTTACCCTATTTAATTGGGTAGGTTTCGGTTCCACTCGGAACGGAATTGGAACCGATTAATAGGGTACCCTATTTAATTGGGTAGGTTCCGATTCCACTTAGTTAGGAACCAATTTTTTCGGGTAGGTTCCGGTTCCACGCGGAACCGAAACCGATTTTGCTCATCCCTAGAAAAGATGAAATTACTTACTAATCTTCAAGTTTTCTTTGATTTTCTTCTTAGCACTTCTTTTTTTTTTCTCTCAACCTTTCTTTTGTATATTTTTGGAGGCTTAACCTAATAGAAGCAAAAGAAAAATAAAACCCTTATATATACTAGGGCTATGGCCGAAATTAGCAAGAAAATAAGGAAAATATATTTTTCAATTTTTCAAACAAAATAAAGAAATCAAATCCAATTTGATAACTTTTTCCATAAATGTAAAAGTCAAACATTTACACTTTAATCATTTCCAAATTTAAATATCAACTTAGATATTTTATATTTCAATTACTTTAATTATTTAACAATTAAATAATTAAATAATTACTTAAATACAAATATCTAAATATATGTATTATATTTACTTTATATAATCCAAATACATATATTAATGATATATGTCAAATATGTCATTTTGACAATTAATTAATGTGTATTTAATAAAATCATATATTAAATACAAATACACATTAATTAGAAAATGACCGAAATGCCCCATATACATGTATTTTTCATTTAAACGTTAAAGTATTATGAATAATCTGTATTATTCATAACGTGTTGTCAAAGTGCTCAACGAGTACACTTCATATTGTGGGACACTCTAAGTTTAGGTTTATCCGCCACGAATTAAATTTTGTGTCCATAATTCACCCACTCATAAATTATGACGATCACGTATAATCTCACTAAACTATAGAAGCCGAGATCATTGCATATGTATAATCCCTTCGTCATAGGCTATCAATATTATATCGGGGATATAGATAAGGACCTCGAATCTCTTAGGTATAATATAATTGATTTTCAAATTTATGATCTCTAAATAACACTCGAAACTCTCTTCCGATGTATACCACAGCCATGGATTTACTAGATCGCAAACACGTACATGATACCTATGCCCGGTACAGAGGATATCATGAGCATGGGTCCACACCCAACGAGCAGGTGGAGGTATGATCTAAATATATCAGTGACGTGACTGCCATCTAAGTGCAGAGGATGTCTCATATATCCACAGTGGTATCACAAGTCAAAGGATCACTATGCTACTGGATCCTAGAAGATTCCTATTGACGTTGGTGTACCATATATTAGGAAATTTTTGGTAAGTCGTTCAGTGTTTATCAAATAAAAACCTACACGTCTATATGAGTCTCCCGAGACTCATGGTTCATTGGGATAAACCATCGGACCGAGTCCTGATATACGACATATACTGGTCTCAACGGATTTTACTAACCGATCCGTATTAGTAAATCTTGACCAGAAACTTTATTTGAGAATATACAACTTATAGTGACACTTCTCAATGTCAATTACAAACTACGTTGTAACTGCACACTATGTTGTAAATCATGAGTCTTTGTCTAATATATAGACATATCACTAAATCAGATTTAGTTTCAATCTAATAGTTATTAGATCGAATACATATATAAAAACAAGAGGTGCAACCATATATAAGTAATATTATGGAAAAATGTATTGCTTATATTCATGAATCAGACATAAATACGATCTGAATTGGCGTTCTGAGCACCAACCCTAACAATTTCTCCCACTTGTTCTACTGCCAATCCACAGTATCATATACATATCTCAATATGTATCTTATGCGCATGGCCCTCAAGAGCTCACCAAGCACTCAAGAGGTAGGCAATAACGAGTAGGTCCGCTATAACATATTGAGTTTGTCCAACAAAAACAATCATTTCCCTTAGCCAGCATCATTTATATTTTGTAGAAACTAAGTTATACATCAATATGACTCAGATGAGACATCAATATTTTGTTACAACTACTGAGTTGTCCAAGTATTTAGGGATCAAATCCAAATACTATGTAGACAACCGCAAGCACAACACTAATATCAAAGCTTCTACTCTATAATGTCACTATGAAACTTCATAAATCAATACTTCATAAGTTGCAACTAATTCCACTCACACAGTAGAATCATTTGTGAGAATCCCACTGCATCTTTTCTAACTCTTTATGACGTAGACCGTCTAACATCATAATTAGACTCAAAACTAATCTAACCCTAATGGTTGCATATTATATTCTCCATGAATAAGAAACTCATTCTTAATATCTCAAAGATAACAAAGAACATGTTTCAAGACACATCCTATGGTCTACAGCATATCAAAATAGCTCGTAACAATTACGATTAAATTGATATCTTTAATCGCACATTATATAATATTCATTATGCCATCATCTTATGATGCATAAGATTGACTAGAAATTCTAATCAATTTTTCTATCAAAAAATGAATCATCCTTTACGAAAAGATGAATACTATATATAAAAGACACACTAACTGTCAAACAATTATACTAAATGTCACACAGAAAGTCTTGCTGTGTCATATATTAGATAATATGTAATGCACGAATAATGGGAATATCTCACAAGTCTCTTAGTTTTATGTCATAAATAAAACTTTATATCGAATATAACAAAGACTACTCTCACTACTTTCACAGAGAAAAAAAAGGCTTATGTAAACCTTTTGATGGAGTTGGTGCAAGGAGTGTCAATCCGATTTGTACATTTTATTATTTATTAATAAAACAACTATATTTTTCATTTCATACCTTATAATGGTATTGTCATTACGCGTATTAGATTGATGTATAAATATGTTAAGAATGACATCGTGTTGGGGTTTTATAAGGAATTACGGGTTGGCGCAGCGGAGCGCGGAAAACGAATTTTTCCGATTTCAAAAATTTTTCTTGGAAAAATTAAATACACTTATTTATTTAATTAACCAATACTTAAAATATGAAATTTTAACCCAAGAAATCATATTTTTTTTTAATTACCAAATTACTCAAAACTTTTACAAATTAATTATTTTGGTGCTTAATTATGTCAATTACATATTTAATTGATTCCAAATCAATCCCAAAATAATTTTTTCAATTTGCAACTCAAATCCAGAAACTTTCCAGAATTTTCCAGAATTACAGAATCTGCCCAGATTTTTAATTAATTACAATTTGGCCCAATTTGTTCAAAACACATCAAGATCAAATCCAATCAATCCCAAATTTGACATACATCACATATACATCAAATTATAACATATATATGAAACGCCCCAAAATTTGAATGGGTTAAGAACCCTAATTTCACAAATTACTCAAATTGGATAATTTACATTAAATTGACAAAATTCAACACTTTAATCATCAAATTGTCACACCAATCAAGTCTCACCATCATGAAATTAATCAAGAACAATTCTAGGTTAATTATGAATGGCTAATTAACTCTATAATGGCAACTTTAATTTTCTAAATAATTAAATAAGCTTAATTACTCCTAATTAGCTTATTAATTAATCATACATGCTTAACACCTTCAAATAATTTTCAAACACAATAATTCACATAATTAAACATTAGAGAAAATTCTAAACTACACAAATTGAAGTATAGAATCATAGAAATAATTTCTAAGTTGAAGAATGTTGGAAAAAACTTACAAAACTCCAAGCTTTTTAAGATTTATTTCCTTTGGTTCTTCACTTTTCTCTCAAATTTAACTTAGTAAATATTTGTGTATATTGTCCAAGTAATGAAAATGAAAACCAAAATAATTTATACGTCAAATTTCCTCTTTGTCGTGAGTCACCAAAAGGAAAAAATAAATTATTTCACTTGTTTTATTTTCATTAGTCCAAGTTTCATTTATTAAAGATAACTTTTATCTAAAATAAAGCAAACTTACATGTGTTACCAATAAGGTAATGCCATTTTCAAGCTTTGAAAAATCAAATGATGACTTAAGATATTTGTTATTTAATTAACTTAATTATTTAACATTTAAATAATTAAATACAAATATCCTAATATATGTATTATACTTACATTAAATATTCAAATACATATATATAAATGATATATGTCAAATATCATAATTTGATATTTAATTAATGTGTATTTAATAAAATCAAGTATTAAATACAAATACACATTAATTCAGAAATGACCGTTAGGTCCCGATTGCATGTATTTTTCGTTTAACCGTCAAACGAGTTATAAATAATCAGTATCATTCATAACCGTTTCCCTAACGCTCTACGAGTATATTTCATTAGTGAGACTCTCTAGATTCAAGCATATCTGTCACGAAATCAAATTTCATGTCCATAATTCACCTACTCGTAAATTATGACGAACACGGATAAACTCTCTGAATCATACAGGTCGAGGTCACTGCATACATATAATCCCTCTGTCACAGGTATCCGGATTATTCCAGAGATATAGATACAAACGTCAAATCTCTTTAGATATAATCACGTCAACGTTTCTATTAGAAATCTCTTAAAAAACACTTTGAACTAATTTATACAGTGTACCACGGGCCTATGGATTTAACAGATTGCTAATTCCATATTGAATACCTATGCTCTGTGCACGGAGCTGACGAATCCTTTCTTGATACACACAGGATATCCTGAGCATCAGTCCACACCCAACAAACAGGCGGAGGTCTGATCTAAATAGATGGCTGACATGTCTGCCTTCTAAGTGTGGAGGATAACTCAGATATCCACAGTGGTATCTCAAGTCAAAGAATCACTATGCTCACTCAACCCGAGAAGATTCTTATTGACGTTGGTGTACAATCCATTAAGAATCTTCGGTGAGTCGTTCAGTGTTTATCCGCTATAAACACCTACACATCTATACGAGTCTCCATGACTCATGGTTCAATGAGAAACCATCAGAATCTAAGATTCCAATATACGGCATGTATAAGTCTCAACGGGTTTACTTTACTGACCAAGTAGTGTAAACCTTGACAAGGAACAGTTTAAGAATGAAAACGTCATGATACAACTCATTGTCAGTTGCGACGCTTTTGCAACAGTATTCTAAGGTCGGTTACGTCTTTACCATATTAAAGAAGAAGTTATATAAAAGAAACTGTTCATTTTATTCATAATAAAATGTTACATTAGTATTTACAAGGAAATACATAATAAAATTGGCGCTCAGAGCACCAATCCTAACACATCGACCTTATAATAGTTTTGATACTAGGTGTAAGCTATTCTTAAAGTAAATATTCCTAGTCGTTGGTTTTGGAATACAGTCGAATTTGTATAACCTAGAAGACTAGCACATGTCGTATATTGGAATTGAAGTTTCAATGGTTTAACCTGATGTACCATGAGTTTTGGAAACTCGTATATATATGTGGGTTTTCGTTGAAGCAAATATTGAATGACTCATATGTGATTCCTAATAGTTGGAAGTACACACCACCGTCAATAGGAATCTCCCTGAGTCGAGTAACATATGTAATCCTTTGACTATATGATAACATTGATTTTGTGTGAGATCCTGTTAGGGTTGGTACTCAGAGTGCCAATTCGGATCGTATTTATGTCTGATTCATGAATACGAGCAATTCCATTTTCCATAATATTACTTATTAAATGGTAGCACCTCTTGTCTTTTATACACATATTCGATCTAATTACGATAGGATATTCAATTACGATTAGATTGAAACTAAATCTGGTTTAGTGATACGTGTATATTAGACAAAGTGTAGGCACTGCATTTTTGCATGTAAGTCCCGATGATGAGTCTCGTACGGAGGCACTACTCTTTAGGTTGCGAAAGTCGCGAGAAACGAATGTCGGAAGGGGAATTCAGAATAAGTATGTCATCAGATTCAATTCACATGTTCACTGCTTTCACGTTCGTGCTGCGTTCGTGAGCACGTTCGAACGTCAAGCAGATTGCGGGCGTTCGTGTAGCGTTCGAATCGGCATTCAAACGATGTCGGTACTTCTGGTTTTGCTGCTAGCCTTGCGCCCAAGCCCAATTAGCCCACCAAAACCCATCCAAAAAATAATATTTAAAATATATGTCACAAATTAAACTAAATTGATTAGATCAAATCCCTTCATAATCTAATCAAATCCCTTCCCTAATCAAACACCAATTAAGATATTCACTCCCTAAATTAAACACATCTCTTCCTTTCATAAACCAATCAAATCACTTCCCTTTTTTTTTGAGGATTCCCTTCCTTACCTAGAAACCCTAGCAAACCATTATAAAAAGACACATAAACCAACCTTTCAAACCCTAGCTCATTCTCACGAAAACACAAAAGAAAATAGCCTAGCATTCACGCCCAAGGCAAAAAGTAAGAAGCAAAAAAAAAAAAAAATTATCCATTCTCCTCCTCTCTAGCAACAGAAACCATAGCCCCCTAAACACCCTCACCACCGAAAATAATAAAATAGCAAACATCATCACCGAAACCCCTCCTAAACAGCAAACATCACTGAAAACACTCCTTGAAACTGTACTGCAGTGACCGAGACAACCCTCCAAAATCTGCCCCACAAACTGCCACATATACCCTCCACAAAATGCACTGAAAACAACCCGGAAACAACCCCAAAACAGTGATCAGAAAACACAACAAGAAACAGCAGCGAAACAGAGGAAACGATAACTCAAAATTGCGAGGCAACGAACGAAAGCAATGGACCAGTGAACCAGAGGAGTTGCGGAGCATCAATCCTTCCGATGGCCGTGTAACGCACTTTCGAGAGACGACTTAAGAGCTTAGACCTGAGGGCACCATTCTTATTTATTCTCATCTTTTTTTTATTGTTTATTAGAATTCCTTCGCATGAGAGTCGTTTGTTGATACATGTTGTGGTCCTTGAATGAATGGAATATGTGTTCTCTCTTTGGGTATATCGGATGGAAACCCAGACGTAAATTCCGTAGCCGAATCCGAATGGACGGTAGTGTGGTCTGTACTTGGGAAACAACTTCATGTACCACTCGAGAAACTTTGAAATGCATGTTGCGTCTTGTTATTTAATTTCCGTTCATTTATTGCTTGTAATCCCGTCATCCATTTTCCGCATGTGGTTGTTTTATTTATTTACGTATTGATAGTTATAATGCGCATGGGCTTGACTAAAGTGGATTAAAGGTCCTCTATCTGAGGGAAACGCCCAAAGGCTACCTTTATCATAATGTCTTGCCGCGCCGGATGAGGCATGTTCGATTGAACGTGAGATGTGTTCAATCAGACATCCAATATCCTATATCATTACTTTGTTATCCACATATCATTGTTTGATGCGCATGGGCTTAACTAAGTTGGTTTAAAGGTCCTCTATTCGAGGAAAATGCCTAAAGGCTACCTTTATCACAACGTTTTACCACGTCAGATGAGGCATGTTTTATTGAACGTGAGATGTGTTCAATCGGGCATCCAATGTCCAATATCATTTCTTTGCTATTCACATATGATTACTTGAAGCGCATGGGTTTGACTAGGGTGGATTAAAGGTCCTCTATTCGAGGGAAATGCCTAAAGGCTACCTTTACCACGATATTTTACCGCGCCGGGCGAAGTGCACTCAATTGAATGTGAAATGTGTTCCATCGGGCACACGAGGTCCTATATTGTGTATTTGTTTATCCATATATGTGTTTGTGTCATTTCAGATGCCATTTTGGCAATCTCTTTCGAACACGTTTCCAAACGCTACATGAACGTATGCATCCTGCCTCATTCCATTCAAACGCATTTACGAACGCTACACAAACGTATGTATTCTGTCTCATTTCCGTTCGAACGCGTCTCAGAACGCTACTCGAATTCACATGCATTTTATTGTATCATGCATCAGGTCTTATCCCGTTTGAATGTGTTATCAAACACTATATGAATGCGGATATTCTGTTTATCATTTGAACACGTTATCAAATGCTACTTGAACGCTTGCATTATGTTTATCGTTCGAATGCATTTATGAACGCTACACAAACGCGCACACACTGGACAGATTCTTTCATCATATTTCATGCATGTTTGTTTCCTTAGTCATTCTCTTCCCCATCATATGCTTAGTTAGCTTTCTTTAATATTTATGCCTTTACCGTTATTGTTTAATTATATTTTCCACATTTATTTATTCGATATGCTCATGAGATTGTGTGCTCGCTTTTATTATTAATGGCTTTATAGTTGTTATTAGTTACATTATTGCACTTTATTGTTTAATACGTTCATGAATTATGTATTTTGCCTTCATTTCATTCATTTACGATTATGGGTGTGCAAACTTTTATGTTGCTTAAATTACCTGGTACGTGTTGCATGAGATTTGGTTATACTATTGCATAAATCCTTTCATTACAAATGGCATATGTAAGGGACCATTTCGAACCCAATGGTTTGAGGTCTTCCATTGCGAGGGGTGGGTGCGGCCTTAAATCATTTTCCCGGTTCACACCGGGTGGCGACTCCATTTTTAGTTCTCCGGTTTAGTTCCCCCGTGGGCTATTCCGTACTCTCAACCAGGCCGCGAGCCAGGAACAGCGTCGCCGATTTCTGTGTCCTACACAAAGACCCTATGATTTACAATGTAGTGCGCAGTTACAACGTAGTTTGTAATTGACATTGGGAAGCTTACTATAAGATGTATATCCTTAAATAAAGTTCCTGGTCAAGATTTACTAACACTGGTTGGTTAGTAAAATCCGCTGAGACCAGTACATGTCGTATATCGTGACTTGGTCCGATGGTTTATCCCAATGAACCATGAGTCTCGGGAGACTCGTATAGACATGTAGGTATTTATTTGATAAACACTGAATGAATCACTGAATATTTCCTAATAGATGGTACACCAACGTCAATATGAATTTTCTCTAGTTGAGCGAGCATAATGGTCCTTCGACTTGAGATACCACTGTGGGATATATGAGTTATCCTCCACACTTTGATGGCAATCTTGTCACCGATCTATTTATATCAGACCTCCGCCTGTTCGTTGGGTGTGGACTGATGCTCATGATATCCTGTGCGTATCAAGAGAGGATCCGTCAGTCATGTATACAGGGCATAGGCATCCTCACGTGTTCGTGATCTAGTAAATCCATGGTCGTGGTATAACTTCGGAAAATAGTTCCGAGTGTTATTTAGAGATTGTAAATTGAAATTCGACTATATTATACCAAACGGATTTGACGTTCTTATCTATATCCCAGGTATAATATGGATAGCCAGTGACAGAGGGATTATACGTATGCAATGACCTCGACTTGCATAGTTTAGCGAGATTATCCGTGGTCATCATAATTCATGAGTGGGTGAATTATGGACACGAAATTGGATTTCGTGACGGATAACCTAAACTTAGAGAGTCCCACAATATGAAGTGTACTCGTTGAGCACTTTGGCAACACGTTATGAATAATACAGATTATTCATAATACTTTACCATATTAAATGAGTTAATTCAGATCGATTAATCGGTTAGATGATAACACATGTATAGGGGAATTTTTTGGTCAACCGTAATTAATAAGTATTTGTATTTGATACAAAATTTGATTTGATACATATTAATTATTCGTCAAATGAGATTTTGACACATGCCATAAATATATGTATTTGTTATTTATTGTAAATAAAAATACATATATAATAATAATTATTTTAATTAATTATTTAGATATTTAAATGTTAAATATTTAAATGATTAGCTAATATATATATTTCATAAATGTTATGAAATATGGCTAATTATTATTTGTACAAATGGCATGATTTTATTAAGCCTAATGTGTGTAAATTTGATTTGCCAAGATTAAAGTTAAATATGATTTAATTGATTTAAATCACAAAATGACCATTTTAGCCCCTTAAAGTCGGTCATTACTTCTTCAAAAAGGGAAAAAAATTTCTTCTTCAAGAGAACATCACCATAGCGCGAAACTTTGAGAAAGAAAAGCCTTAAAATTGATTTGATGAAACCATGAAGAAAGTGAAGAAACAATTCAAGAAAAGCTTAGGAAAAAGAAGAATAAAAGGTAATTCTTTATATTCTTGAGCTTAGAAATTTTTGTTTCTTGTTCTTGTATTCCTAGAATAGTTCTACGATTTCTTTACTTGTTGAAAATTGGGGTTTTTGGTTTTGGTGGATGTAATTGGAAGTGTTGGTGCATGTGTGAAGTGATTTGGATGATATTAGTGTAATTATTGTTCAAATTGATCATTTGATGATGAGTTGCTATTGTAGAGTGTTATGACCACTCTTGTAATGCCTAGAATTATTATTGGGTGCTTCATGTGTGGTGACTTTGGTTGGTATTTTGATTAATTTGATTAATCTTGAAAAATTGGATTTAAGCATGAAAATTGGTATTTTTCTGTTCTGGATCAGATCTTGAATTAATACTATTTTGGTGATGAAAAATATGTCTTATGAATGTATTGGATGTGTTTTGGGTGTTGGAACATGACCGGCGTAATCACGCGCGTATAACGCAAGCGCACATATCGTTCAAGTAGTATAAAAAGTATCGATCCCACGAGGACTTAAAACCTTTTGTTATCAATTTATGAAGTCAAATTTTACGAGTATCTAATGGATTGATTGTTTATTTGGATGGTGATTTTAAATTTAAAATAAGTAAATAAAATTGCTTGAAAATAGTTTTTAAGAAAATTCAATTTTAAAACTACCCAGGGTTGTGAATCCTTCCAATATCATTTTTAAGGATGAAATGGTTATCTTATGGTTGTGTAATATATCGATTTATTAACCTGGAACACGAAATTATGTAAAAGCCTCTTCCGATAGTCAGATACAAATACCCAACCCGATTAATCATATTCATATGTCAATTAAGTTATCTGAATTCATTAAGATTAAGTTCCAATTATGGCTACCCCCGCCCGACAGGTATATTCCTATCCTGTAAGGAAATCTATTAAAGGGTTATCTATCCTCAAGGAAGATCGTGGGCTATTGAGTCTAAGGTCTTTAACCTAAAATCCTTTTTCCAAGTTCATTTTAAGTTTACCGAATCAATCTTATTAATGACCAGTTAACAAGACGCATTACGAGTAAGGCTCGATAAATAAACCTTTATATTACCCAAACCATAATTTAACCCCTTATAAATCGATGATATTGGACTTCATCACAACCCCAGATAACTAATTTAGTTACGACACATATTTACGGGTAGTAAAAACTTAAATAAAAGAAAAGACATAAAGTAAATTGCTGGAAATTAAAGACTGAAAAGTAAATGACTAAAAATTAAATGTTGAAAAGTAAAATGCTGAAAAGTAAATGCTGAAAAGTAAATTACGGAAAAGTAAATTGCTGAAAAGTAAATTGCTGAAAGGTAAATTGCTGAAAAGTAAATTGCTGAAATTAAATTGCTGAAAAGTAAATTAAGTTAAAATACAATAAAATAAAATGATGGGGTTAGAAGATCAACTTTTATTACTACTATTTTAGATATCTCCCTTAATATAATATATTAACTTTGCGTGATAATTACCAACCAGCCATATAGGCGGTATCCTGATTAAGTCAAAATAATAATTAATTACAAACCGACCAACCAGGCGGTATCCTCGTTAAGTCAGGTTTTAAATAGTTATTATATTATAATTAAGGGAGATTAATCTAAATAGCAATAATAAAAGCTTTACCTTTTACCCTAGGAAAGGGGAGTTACCTCCTCATTGCGTAAAAAGTAAAAAAAAAAAAAACTGAAAAGTAAAGAAAGGAAAGTATTGTGCGTAAAAGTAAATTACGGAAAGTAAAGACTGAAAAGTAAAGAAAAGAAAGTGCGAAAGCGGAAATTAATTACTGAAAGCTGTAAATAAACAAACAAGATACAATCTTCTTAGTTTTTCTTAAGGAATTTCAAATAAGAAAGTATGAATTTTACAAATGAAATGGCTTGGTATTTATAGGCAAAATTTTTCCTCCACCAAATCCATTATTAATTTCTCCACCAAATCTATTATTAATTCCTCTACTAATTGCTCCACCAAATCCATTATTAATTTCTCCACTAATTGCTCCACCAAATCCATTATTAATTGATATCATGTTTGGTGGGAGTTAGACTATTTTTAATTTTATTTATTTATTTATTGTTTTGCTTTGAAAATGACTTTAATAATTACACATAACACACTTCTGGATGTTTCATTAATTTCGGTCATGAAATCTTCCGAATTCAAAATTCATTGAGTCCCAATATTATTTTATCTGTAAAATAAACTAAAACACATCAAAACGTTCATCAAACCCGAGAAACTAAATAAAATATTAAGTAAAAGGGGCGGTAAATATTGATATATTTTCCGCTCATCAGAACAATTACCGAAAATTGTTTCGGAGTTGAAATAAGCAAAAACGGTGAAAAACGGCGTTACCGGGTGACTTTTGAGCTAACCCGTGTTAGTAAATCTTGACCAGGAACTTTATTTGAGAATATACAACTTATAATGATACTTCGCAATGTCAATTACAAACTACGTTATAAATGTGCACTACGTTATAAATCATGGGTCTTTCTCTAATATATCTTTATCACTAAATCAGATTTAGTTTCAATCTAATAGTTATTAGATCGAATACGTATATAAAAACAAGAGGTGCAACCGTATATAAGTAATATTATGGAAAAAAAATGTATTGCTCATATTCATGAATCAGATATAAATACGATATGGATTGGCGCTTCGAGCACCAACCCTAACACTCCAATAATAAGTTACCATCTCAACACTTGTTTCATGTTTTGTACTCTTTTTTCATCTCCCATATAGAATACCCGAGACTTTGGCGTCGCAGCGCCAACCTCTGGCGCCGCGACGAATTTTGGGATGATTTAGGGTTTGCAGCAGCATATGCACGGGAGGACTCCATGGTTTTCCTATAAATTAACATCGCGTCCAAGACCTTAGGAGGCTGATTAGACACAACAACAAAGTTCAAAACACAAAAAAACTAAGGCAACCAAAAAGAAGAGATTGAATCACAAAGGAATGAGACAAGGCGGTGAAGTTCAGAAGCACAAGGAATTTGATTCGGGTTTTACTCCTTATTTTCTTCTTCAAACTCTTCTATTATCATTATATTGTGGACTCAATTGTTGTTGTGTTTTTATTCAGTCATGAACAAACTTTCTTAATCTAGAGTATGATGTAGCCTAATGTTTGAGACTATGTACTGATTGCCAAATAACTTTTATACAGTTTTCATTCAGTTTATTTATGTTTTCCTATACTTAATGCTTCTTATTTGCTGGCCACAAATCTGATGATTTTATGTTTAAAATCTTTAGCTTGGGAGAGAGGATTTTGAATAGGACTTAGAAAATATAATCTAGGAAGTTTATAGAATTCGGAAGAATCTATAACTCCTTGAAAGCTGTTAATAAGGAATCACAATGCTTAATAAACTTTTAATCATTAGATTTTTATACGAACATTAAAATCGATAATTAACAATAATTTCACTATTGCTCGGGAGAGGGAGTGGAATAATCTAGGACTCTTGGCTTAAAAACGTTGAAATTGAATAGTAGTTAGTTGGCATCACAAATACATAGTGGAAAGCTAGGTGAAATCAAACTCTAGAATTCATCTCATCATTGATCTTGCAATAAAAATCGTTTAGTTTCTTATTTGTTTTTGTTGTTAATTTTTCCTAATAATTTGAATTGAGATTTTGTGTCTAAATAAAGTTAGGGTTAGTGATTATAATACTTAGTACAAATTAGATTCCAATCCATGTGGGTTCGAAACTTATACTTATCATTTACTAAAATTTGACACCGTACACTTGCGGTACGATAGAAAATATCGCAACAAGTTTTTGGCGCCTTTGCCAGGGATTGTGAATTTAATTCTCATTAATACTATTACAAACTAAAATTTATTTTATTTTATCTGTTTACTTATTACGTTTATTTGAGTCTTATTGTGTTCTTCATTTCGCTTGGTAGTGAATAAGACGATCCGTAAGTCTCGATTCACTATTGTTTGATCCTGAAATAGAGCGCACGACAATAAGACTTAGAAAAGAGACAAAATTGAGAAGGCAACAATGGCAGCTGCAAACAGAGAAAACAATCAGCGTCAGTGTAGGCATTGCATTTTCGCATGTGAAACCCGATGATGAGCCTCTTTGGAGGCACTACCTTTTGAGTCACGAAAGCCGCGGGAAACGAATATCGGAAGGGGAAATTCAGAATAAACAAGCTCACTTGTCTTCGTTGGTGCTGCGTTCGTTACTTCTTCGAACGGAAAACAGATTGCGGGTGTTCGTGTCGCGTTCGAGGGAGCGTTCGAACGTTTGTCGGTAATTCTGGTTTGCTGCTAGCCTCACACCCAGCCCATTTAGCTCCCCAAAGCCCATAAAACACATCCCAAATTAAATAAATAAAATATTAATTTAACATAAAACATTAAATAAAATATTTAAACCATTTACCAATTAAATAAAATATTTACCAAAACTAAAAAGAAGATATGCCTAATTAAAATCAATCTTAACCAATTAAAGCCAATCATATATTTGACTTCCTAATCTAATAAGATAATTACCAATATAAAATATTTGTATTCCTAAACCAACACAAATTAAATATTGCAACTTCTAAATTAAAATATTTTGTCCCCCCTCAATCTTGTGTATACCTTTCTCATCTCTCATAATTTGGAAACAAGATCTCTTCCTTGTGAGACAAGGTGAACCCTAGACATCTTCTATATAAACAACCCCTAACCCAAGCCATTTTTCTCCTTCAGACAAGCCTCCAAAACGCACCCAGACTTGACACATATAATTCACACCCAAATTCTCTCGAAATCTCTCTAGACTCTCTCTACACACACCCAAGACTAAACAAACAAACAAAAAGAGAAAACATTTCACACATACACAAGAAAGAAAACAAAGAAACCACCACAAGCCACCACCCTCCATAGCCGAATCCAAAGCACCTACAACAGCCCTCCACCATCGAAAATTACCACAAAAAACCACTGTATTACACGCCCAAACAGCAGCCCAAATCCTTAAAAAACTGTAACATAAAAACTACATAGATAATCTTAAAAATAATCACATATAACTGCACTAAAAGCCCACACAAACTTGGAATAGTTCATTGAAAACGTTAAAACAGGTAGCCCGTACAGTGAGCAGCAAGACAGAGGCCGAATAGGAGCAGAACGGAGTTCGAATCGCAAGCAAAACAACAAAGCAGTGAGCTAGGACGCTGAACCAGCGAACCAGAAAAGTTGGGAAGCTGTACCTCTTCCGATCTTCGTGAAACGCGAGTCGAGAGAGAGACGACTTAAAAGGTTAGACCTGAGGGTATCTTTCACACTTGTTTCCTTTTCCGCATTATTTATTAAGTATTACTTGTATGATTGTCATGTTGAAATGCGTGTTGTGGTCTTTGAGTAGATAAATATGCATGAATTATGAGATGTAATATGTTGTGGGTATTGGATGAATGAGAGATGTGTCAACTCTCGCGGTATATAGGATGGAAACCCGGACATAAATTTCATAGCCGATTCCGAATGGACGGTAGTATGATCTGTACTCGGGCTACAACTCCACGTACCGCTTGGTAAACGGCACCATCTTTCTTTCGTTGTGTTGCTTTTGCTTATTAGTTTTCTTTACTTGAATTCAATATGTTGTTTATTTATGCATGATTCAATCAGGCGCATGGGCTTAGTGAGTTAGTCCAAAGGTCCTCCATTTGGGAGATAAAGAGCCGAAAAGGCCACCTTTGTGACACTACTTCGCCGCGCCGGTTGATGTGTGTTCGGTTGGATGCAAGATACGTTCAATCGGGCATACTTAGTTTGATGTTATTGAGTTTATCTTTTATGTATGGTTCAATCAAGCGCATGGGCTTAGTAAGTGGAATGAAAGATCCCTTATGGGGAGGGGTTAAAACCCGTTACCACGATGCTTTGCCGCGCCGGTTGATGTGTGTTCAGATTGGATGTAAGATGTGTTCAATCGGGCATACTTGGTTGATATGATTGGTTCTATTCTTGTATGTGTGATGTGACGCGCATGGGCTTAGTATGTTGGTCTAAAGGTCCTCTCTTTGAGAGATCAAGAGTCCCAAAAGGTCACCTTTACGGCAGTACTTCGCCGCGCCCTTTTATCTTGTGTTTATGTATTGCGTCCCATTTCATGCATCAGGTCTGTTCCCGTTCGAACGCGTTTACGAACGCAACTCGAACGCGCATGTGTTTTTGCCTTATCATGTGTCAGGTCTCATTTCCGTTCGAACGCGTTAACAAACGCCATACGAACGTGAGCATTCTGTCTCATTTCTGTTCGAACGCGTTAACAAACGCCATACGAACGTGAGCATTCTGTTTCATTTCCGTTCGAACGCGTTTACGAACGCTACTCGAACGTGAGCATTCTGTTTCATTTCCGTTCGAACTCGTTTACGAACGCTACTCGAACGTGAGCATTCTGTTTCATTTCCGTTCGAACGCGTTTACGAACGCTACACGAACGCGAACACGCTGAACTGAGTCCTCTCATTAGATTTCATGCATAGTTTCCTAGTAGATATCTCTACATGTATAAATACAAATATGTTAATATATTACCATTCATATGCTTATGTCATGATAACATTTGAGTATTATTTCTTGCGGTATATATCGGATGGAAACCCAGACGTAAATTCCGTAGCCGATTCCGATTCCGAAGGGACGGTAGTGCGGTCTGTACTTGGTATATAATTCCACGTACCACTTGGAAAAGTGCCCATATGTGGCTTGTATGGTTAACATGTGTGCTTGTATGGTTAATATGTGTGCTTGTGTTTTCCTGAATGTGATATGCAAATAAAGTTGTATGTTCGTTGCTATCTTGATTATGTTAAGCATGCAATTTAAATGTGAGATATATGTGAAATGCGTACATAAGTTTTATTTTACATATGAGAATTTAGAAGCATGATACTCTTGGAAATAAGTGTTACTTAAGCTTGATTAAATTATTACATAAATCCTTTCATTACAAGTGGCATAAGTAAGGGACCATTCCGAACCCAACGGTTTGAGTTCTTCCCTTGCGAGGGGTGAGTGCGGCCTTAAATCTTTGTCCCGGTTCACACCGGGTGGCGACTCCATGTTATTCAGTACTTCCCAAACTAGGCCGCGAGCCTAGGAACGGCGTCGCCCAGGTTGTTGTCTACAGTCAGGTAGCAGTTGCAGCTGAAAACAGAGAAATTATCCCGCGTCAAGTACAAATCTATGACCACTTTAAACCCGTCATTGTTGATAATTATTCTGGAATTGCGTACCAACCAATTGACGCTAACAATTTTGAACTAAAACCTGCCTTTTTCAATATGGTACAACAAAACTAATATGGGGGATCGGCTGTAGAGGATCCTAACATTCATTTACGAATATTCTTAGAGATAGCTGACATAATTAAAATGAACGGGGTACCCAAAGAGACAATCAGGTTGCACTTGTTCCCATTTTCTTTGAGGGACAAAACAAGGGGTTGGATGCAGTCCATACCTATGGGGAGCATTCTCACCTGGGAAGACATGGCTAAACGATTTTTGGAGAAATTCTTCCCCCTTGCTAAATCCGCCCAGCTGAGAACAGAGATTAGTATATTTAAGCAGTTGGAGACTGAGAATTTATACGAAGCATGAGAGCGTTTTAAAGACCTACTCCGAAGATACCCACAACACAATTTTACAGACTGGGTACAGATTCAATTGTTCTATAATGGGATAAAGGTCCAAATAGGACTATGGTTGATGCAGCCGCTGGGGGAGCTCTATTCAAGAAGTCAGCGGAGAATGCTTACAATTTGTTAGAAGAGATGGCCATTAAGCACTTCTAATGGCCAAGTGAACGCACTACAGTGACCAATGTGGCAGGCATACATGAAGTAGACCCTCTTGTTGCACTAACAGCTCAAGTTTCAACGCTATCGACTCATATAGCAGCCCTAACAAATCAACGAATACAATCTTCTATTAAATCTGCGGCGGCTGTAAATATGCTATTGTTGGAAGGAGACCCGAGTTTTGAGCAAGTTAATTATGTGAATAATAGGAACTTCAACAATTATAGAGATAACCATGCATCAAACCACTATCATTCTGGACTTCGTCACCATGAGAACTTCTCTTATGCCAACACAAGAATGCCTTGTTACCGCCACCTGGTTTCAACAACCAGATGTCAGAGCTGAAACCATCATTAGAAGACCTTGTGAGCACATTTGTCGCCAAATCCACAGAGAGGTTTGAAAAGAATGAGTCAGAGCTCAACAACATTGAAACCCACATGGGAAATATTGGGGCGGCGATGAAATCATTAAAGGTCCAAATTGGCCAGCTTGCCTCCTCGATTACAAATCCACAGAAAGGAGCATTTCCAAGCAATACTAAGATAAACCCTAAGGAACAATGTCACGCTATCACCCTTAGGATTGGAAGACATGTCAGTAACGCCTCTAATGATCAAGTCAGCCAGGAAAATAAAGTAGAGCCATAAGGGGACACGATGACGATGAGAGACCGGAATGAAACCACTCCAGCATATGTGAAACCGAATTTCTAAGACACATCTTCCGTGTCCTCAGCGCTTCCAGAAGAAGAAGTTGGATTCTCAATTCGCTAAATTTCTAGACATTTAAAAAAATTCATATCAACATTCCATTCACATATGTTTTGGAGAAAATGTCCAACTATGTAAGGTTTATAAAGGAGATCATGTCGAAGAAAAGAAAGCTGGAGGACTTTGAAACAGTGAATCTCACAGAGGAATACAATGCAATTATCCAAAAGAAGTTACCCCAAAAGCTTAAAGATCCTGGGAGTTTCACTATACCTTGAAACATATGAGGCTCTACTTTCACTAAAACCCTAAGTGATCTAGGAACTAGCATTAATTTGATGCCTCTTTCTGTTTTCAAAAAATTGGGCTTTGGTGATACGAAGCCAATAACTATCACGTTGCAGTTGGCGGATAGATCTCTCACCTATCCTCAGGGAGTCATTGAAGACGTGTTAGTGAAGGTGGATAAGTTCATCTTTCCAGGAGATTTTGTGGTGTTGGATTGGAAGAAGATAGAAATCCCTCTGATTCTTGGGTGCCCATTCTTGGCAACGGGGAAGGCAAGCTCTAATTGATGTGCAGTAAGAAAATTGAAACGCCGCTGACTAGAGATGACAGAGAAGAAGTGACGTTCGACATCTATAATGCCATCAATATCCTGAAAAGTGAGTACATGTAACAGAGTACATGTAAATTTTTGATGGATGACACCTATAAACCCTCTATCGAACATCAAGGAGGTTGAATCCAGCCATGAAAGAAGTAGTAAGTGCTGAGGTGCTGAAATGGATAAAAGCATGAATCATCTATGCCATTTCGGATAGTTCATGGGTGTCACCAATCCAAGTGGTACCTAAAAAGGGAGGAATGACAGTAGTCAAGAATGACAATGATGAGCTCATCTCCACGAGAACAGTCACTTGGTGGTGTGTCTGCATAGATTATAGGAAACTCAACAAGGTCACCAGAAAGAACCATTTCCCTCTTTCATTCATAGATCAAAGTTCAGACGATTAGACTAAGATTAGCTTGATTTTAAGTATTATTGTTCCTAGATAGCTATTCCGGATACAATCAAATCACCATAGCCCACCAGAAGATCAAGAAAAGACAACTTTACTTTCCCTTATGGTACATATGCTTTTCGGAGGATGCCATTCGGATATGTAATGCTTCAGTTCCTCCAACCTTTCAGCGGTGTATTGATGGCCATTTTCTCAGACATGGTGGAGGATATTCTAGAAATCTTCATGGATGATTTTTCCATATTGGCCTCAACCTTTGATCACTTTTCTGAACAAGTTATCTTTGGTGCTAAGATGCTACAGAGAAGAGAGAAGAAGAGTTTGGTGTTGAATGGGAGAGAGAAGGTCATTCATGGGGTTCAGTTTCGGTAAATGGTATCATGATGGGTCACAAGATATCCTCGAAGGGTGTGGAAGTAGATAGAGCCAAAATAGCAGCGATTGAAAAGCTTTCACCACCAAATAAATGTTAAGGGAGTAAGGAAATTCCTTGGTCATGCTGGGTTTTATCGACGCTTCATATTGAATTTTTCTAAGATCACGAAGCCACTTTACAATCTTTTGGAAAAAAAGTCTATTTTGTGATGGATGAGGACTGCTTACATGCCTTTAAAAAAAATTAAATAGGCATTGATCTCGGTGCCGATCATGATAACCTCGAATATGAGTGAACCATTGTGAAGTGATGATGTGTGACGCCAGTGACTTTGCCATTGGTGCAGTGCTTGGCCAAAACCGTGACAAGATTTTCAGAATAATCTATTATGGCAGCAGAACGCTGGATAATGCCAAACAAAATACACACCACCAATAAGGAAATGCTGGCGGTCGTGTATGCCTTTGAAAAAATTTCGACCCTATTTAATTGGGACGAAGGTGATTGTCTATATAGACCATGTAGCTATTTATTCCCTGTTTCAAAGAAGGATGTCAAACCTCATTGATACGATGGGTTCTTCTGTTGCAAGCATTCGATCTCGACGGGACAAGAAGAGGAGTGAGAATATGGTGCCAACCACCTATCCAGAATCGAGTCTGAATCCTCCAGTGATGGAATTATTCAAGAGGGTTTTCTGGATGAGAAACTCTTCGAGGTATTTATAAAATTCCCTAGTTGCTGATATGCCAATTATTTAGCTTTTGGAGAATTGCCATCGGATAGTACTTACCAAAAAGAAGAAATTTCTCCATGATGTAAAGTTTTACCTATGGGATGAACCTTTATTCTTCAAGAGATGCCCAGATCAAATAATCCGAAGATGTGTCCCATATGAAGAAATTAAAGAAATCCCCAGTCAATGCCATGGAGGACACTTTGGAGCTACAAGAACTGCTGCTAAGGTACT